>CM077675.1:230292578-230452578 GCA_039707655.1 Elymus sibiricus | reverse complement strand
GGAGGGGTCGTGCCATTCTTTTCGCACATGCTCTGCACATTTGGTTTTCTCGAGTCAGTCATATTAGTTAGTAATGAAAGGAACATTACGTGCATGATTTGGCTAATATGTAGAAGAAACTTACCACGAAGAGCTCGTATAGGGCCCGTTGACCCGCCTCGTTCCGGTTCCTCTCCTCCTCCAATAGCTTAGCCGTCCTCTCCTCCGCCTCCCTCTCCCTCGCCGCCGCCTGCTGTCTCTCTTCCTCTAGAAGCGCCTGGGTCCTCGCTTCTGCTTCCTCAAGAGCAGCCTGGGTCTTCGCTCTCTCTGCCTCAATAGCAGCCTGCAACACCACTCGTTAGCATTGTAATCATCGATGGCCGCACACACAATGTAATGGAGGAAAGGTATCTGAGTCCGTATAACTAACCTGGAATTCGAGCTCCATTGGCCGTGCACGAGGGCTTATCTCAGGATCGGAGCTGGTCTGGCGCTTGTTGATCTGTGGGAGAGTGCTAGTACAACGTATCAGTCCATCCCCAATGGCTAACAAGCCATGGTGCCTCCCGCCACCAGATATCATCACCAGCTCTGGATCAAGAGGTTGCTGGCTCGGGTTAAACTCCGGCCCTTTCCTCGCCTTCCCCTCGTCTCTGTACCTCACAAGCTTGTTGTGGGAGGCACGGTTGCTGAATTTCTCTGGATCATCGAGGTCAGACTCAGAGAATACCTTGGCCTTCTTGTACGAGGCAGTATTGGACATGGCATAGAGGTCGAACAGCTCTGGCACTAGAGCCTTGTTGTGCCGCGCTTAAAAGAGAGGAACAAAGTATTAGTTAAGGGCTCAAGCTAGCATGAAGAATGAATTTGCATGAATCATGAAGCAAACCACATACCCAGTTTTCCGCGAACCCACGTAGGTTGACGCTGCCTAGATGGTGTGGGACACCTTTCATTTGGGCACGCTTCTCCTTTGCACCGTCGTGGACGTTGCGCCATTGGGGGGTGCACCACTCATCCACCAACGCCTCCCAACAGTCCATCCTATCCGCACACCATCTCGGGGGCACCTAAGTTAAGCAAGAGAAATTTGAGCGCTACGCATACGAATCAAATCAAGGAACCAAGTACAAGGCCTTAAGAATAGGTAATTACCTTCATGTACTTCTCCTTACTCAGATACTTGAGGCGGCACTTCTCTTTTTTCCTCCGAATACCAGTCGAGGCGTAGTAGTCTCGAATAGCCTGCGTCCGAGCCTCGTGCCGAAAGTTTTGAAGTAGGCGCCTGCACTCGTTGTTGATAACCCGAGCCGCGGCCTCCTCCTGTCCCTCAGCACACCTGTAGAAGGTCTGCAATCAAACAAGAAAACACGGATTAGTACAATCACTAATGTCGGCGACCGTGTGGCACTCGACATCGCCAATCAAAGAAGAAAACACAACGTAGACGGCAAAGGAGAAATTACCCAAAACGTCTGGATCACAATGTCGGCGACCGTGTGGCACTCGACATCGCCGATCCTATGCCCCGGCGGGGCCGGGGCAGCCAAGTAGTGCTCCCAGGTCATTCCTAGCTCTGGAACCCGGCCCTCACCGGGCAACGTGACCCACCCCGGGAAGCTCTGGCTACAAATCACGCCAAGGACACTGTTGGGCTTGCGGCAACCAGGCCCGTGTGTCCAAGACCTGCAGTATGACAAGGCCAACGCATTAGATATTCGAAGAAACGTGAAGACAAAAGGTTAAAAAAGAGTAAATGCACTTACTTCTCCCCCTGCGGCGCAATCAACCACCTCTGGTCGGGGGTCGCCGGGGTGGGCGGGAGCTTTGTACCACCACGCTGGTAGACTTTGCGCCCCTCAACCCACTCACTCTCGCTATAGCTATCAGAACTATAGCCACCCTCAGCACGGCCACTCGACGAGCCCGCACCTGGGTTCTGCTGCGACTCAGCGTGATCCCCAGTCTCGTGGGACGAAGGCTCGGCGGCCCGGCGCTCGTCGGCCCCAGGCTCGTCGGCCGTAGGCGCGTCTGTCGTAGCCTCGTCTGTCGTAGGCTCGTCGGCCTGAGGCTCGTGGACCGGAGTCCGAGACGGCTGCACCTCAGGCTGCTCCATCTCAGACGGAGCACTCCTGTGGTCGGGTGAATCAGCTGGGGGTGGCGGCGAGGAAGGCGTAGTAGCAGCCTTCCTACCTCTCCCGCCGCCACGTCCACCTCTACCAACCTTCTTCCCCCCCGACCTCTCCCGGTCGAAGAAGAAGCGCCCGCCGGTGTCTGCATACTGAGATCCAGCGCTCTCCGGAGGTGGTGGGGTGGGATGGAACTACCCCTCCCACCACGCGCTGAGGAAGGAGCCTCAGAGCGCTCTCGACCCGCGCCCACCATCTGTCAACACCTGCAATGACAAAGAGTAAACGAAGTTAGTACAACATTAAAAAAATGAATACCTGACATGAATATAATTTAAGTGTATCATCATCATGAACATAATAAAAAATTGAATACCTCACATGAACCAATTAATAATATATATGTACATAATAATAATTGAATACCTGACATGAACTATAATATTAATCTTCATCGTCATCATTAATAAATGCATCATCATCGTCTTTATATGCTTCGGGGTCAATAAATGCATCATCATCATCACTATCAGTAATGACGTGCTCATCATCATCATCAATAGATGCATCAACATGTGGAAGGCCTCCTGTACGTAATCGGTCAAGCATTGACAGGTCATCCGCAGCAGTAACCTCTTCTTGTTCCGGCTCTTCTTGTTCCGGTTCAGGCTCGGATTCACTGCCGCTGTCTACTTCAATGTTCTGAGGTGAAGTAGAGCGGTTCTTGAAACGTTTTTTGGAAAGACGTGTTTCTTGGAAGAATTCTCCTTCATATGTGTCTGGGTTAATGTGAGGTTCATAATCCTCTTCATTGGGGGGAGGTGGTCTAACATGTGGCGGCACTTCATAAACGACATCCCAACCTTTGAGATTTGGATCACTTTGGCAGGCCCACGGTAGATAGAAAACTTGGGTTGCCTGTTGTGCTGTAATATAGACATCGGGAACATCCAAATGGGTGCTTTGTTTGATTTCGACTAGCCCTAGATGTTCATGAGTCCTTCTAGTCTCCTTCGGCTGGAACCAATAATATTTGAAGACTACGACTTTCGGTGGGTTTGCATCATAGAATAGAAGTTCATAAATTGCTTCAAATCTTCCATAATACTCGGTACCTCCTTCGCCGATAGCAGAGACACAACAATTTGTAGACTTTCGGTCGGCCATAGATAACTCTTTGCCATAGGTACGAAAGCGATACGCGTTGATGTCGTATTTGTCAAATGAACGGACCTTATAGTCAAAACCATTAGCGACTTGTCTCAATTCGGCGTCCATAGACTCTGAACTAGCCTACAAGTTTAATACGAAAGGATTGTTGCATTAGCCAGAAATTAGACGAAGAAATGAAATGGTCTAATGGAAATTACCGTTTGTTTGAACCAAGAGATGAAACCGGGATAGCCGCCTCCATGCATTGCCAGAAGCTCATACTCTTCGACGGAATCCTTTTGGATCACCGCTCCATACGAGAATTTGGCGACGTATCGACTGTATCAAATATCCGGGAATAAGAGCAGTTCAAAGGAATTAGAGGTTGCGAAACAATGTACCGAGAACTTACTCGATGTACGGCCGCACTTCTGTTAGGTTGTTCAAGATATACAACGTAATGGTCCGCCATTCGTCGACATCCAGCGATAAGGAAGTATAAGCACCGGCTGGTGCGAGCTTCCCTTTGAATAGGCTGAGGTTGGATCCACCCTTTTTAGGGTCGCCAGCATTGTACCGAGGCTTCGGATTATGCAAATGACGATTTTTGGCTTCGTAGTGTGCTGTCACGAAGTTTGCCGCCTCCTCAGTAATGAATGCCTCGGCCATCGATGCTTCAATTCGACGTTTATTTTTACATTTTTCTCGAAGCGTCTTCTGCATCCTCTCAGTTGCGTAGCACCAACGATTCTGCACGGGCCCCCCCAATCGTGCCTCGGTCGGGAGATGCAAAATCAAATGCTGCATTGGATTAAAGAAGCCCGGTGGAAAGATCTTCTCTAACTTGCAGATCAACTCCGGCGCCAACTCTTCCAGTTCTTCTAGCAAGCCAGGCGATAGTTCTTTCGCACAAAGAACACGGAAGAAATAGCTCAGCTCTGGCAGTACTAGCCATTCATCCTCAGGGATAAAGCCACGCAACATCACCGACATTACCTGCTCAAGCCATATGTGCCAATCATGACTCTTGAGACCAAATATTTTCAATTTTTCAAGGCTCGCTACCCTCTTTAGATTCGCTGCATACCCATCGGGGAACATCAACTCCTTTTTCACCCACAGGATAATTTCCCTCATAGCTGGCCTTCCAAGATTGAACCATGCCTTTGGCTTCGTCCAGTTCTGCTTTCCTTTCGGTTGTCGCATATTTTGTAGCGGTCTATCACATAGAGCCTCCTGATCAACTCTAGCCTTAGGATTATCCTTTGTTTTCCCCTCTATGCCGAACAATGTACCAAAGAGGGCCTCGCCGACATTCTTTTCAGTGTGCATCACGTCGATGTTGTGTGGGCAAAGGAGGTCTTTGAAGTAAGGCAGATCCCACAAGCATGTCTTGTGAGTCCAGGCGTGTTTGGAATTATACCCCTTGAAATACTCTGGACGCTCCGGATCTGGCTCGAGAGAGTTGAACTGATCCAGGGTCTGTTGGCCTGTCAACGCAGGTGGTGCAGAGTTTTTGACAACTCTACCTTTGATGAAGTTCTTCTTGTCTTTTCTGAACTTATGGCAAGGATCCAGGAACTGTCTATGCATGTCGAAGCAAGAAAACTTGCCACCCGCCTGCAGCCGACGAAACTCAAGAGCTGCCTTGCATGTGGGGCACGGGAACCTTCCATGCACACACCAGCCAACGAATAGCGCATACGCCGGCAAGTCATGCATCGAGTACATGTACCACGCACGCATTAGGAAGTTTTTTTTGTAGCGGCGTCGTATGTCTTGATCCCATTATCCCAAGCTTCTTCCAGTTCATCCTTAAGCGGCTGCATGTACACATTCATATTCTTCCCCGGATAGTTGGGCCCCGGAATTATCAACGTCAGGAAAATGTTCTTTCTTTGCATAATCTGTCCGGGGGGGAGATTGAGTGGAATGACAAATACAGGCCAACAACTGTATTGAGCTACCATCATACCAAACACATTGAACCCATCCGTGCTTATGGCGATTCGAGGATGCCTTGGATCTGCCGCTTTAGCATGATGTATTGCATCGAAGCGCTTCCACGCAAAAGCGTCCGATGTGTGTACCAACATCGGCTCCCCATCTGCATCTAGTTCGGTTCTTTTGCCCAATTTATGCCATGTCATCTGTCTGGCCGTCTCTTCGACCATGAAAAGACATTGAAATCTTGGTATGATTGGCATATACCGAAGAAAATTAACTGGGATTTTTGTCTGACTCTTCTCACCCATACCGTTGTCTACCTCAACATACCTGGAAGACTGGCAAACGGGACAATACTTCAAGTCCGCATACTCAAGCCTAAGTAAGGCACATCCTTTCTCACAGGCATCTATCTTCTCATAGGGCATCTTAAGTGCACGGAGGATTTTGTCCGACTGGTACAGGTTTGCAGGCATTACATGGCCTTTGGGTAGAAAGCGTCCAAATAGTGTCATCATCGCGTCGTAGCATTCTCTGCCCAAGTTGAATTGAGCCTTCAGAGCCATTACTTGTGCGATGGCATCCAACTGACAAAGCTCAGTGTGCTCGTGGAGAGGACGTTTTGAAGACTCCAACATATCATTGAAGGCCTTTGCAGATTCCTCCATCTCATCGTCCGAATCCCGAGCATCATCAAAGTCTTCCACCATGTCTTCCATCCCGGTACCATGCTCGTCGGTGCGATGACGGCCCTCCTCAGCTCTGGCACATTGGGCAGACTCACCATGAAATGTCCAGACCGTATAATCAGGCGTAAAACCCAACTTCTGCAGGTGTTTGATCATTTCAAACTCGGACTTCTTATGAAAGTTGTCGCAGTCAACACAGGGGCACCAGTTTGTTTCCTGTCCATTTGCAAATGCGGCTCTCACAAATCCCTTGGTTTTTCTTAGCCATTCATGGGTCATGTCTTTCTGACTAGTGTGACCGGTGTACATCCACGCACGATCACTCATCTTGCCTAGCTACTGGACACACAAGAAATATATACATAATTCAGCAAACCATATTCATCAGTTAATAGAGTTTGTCAGTTTTATTACGTCCATGCAACCTAGACGCTAGTAGGTAAAGATAGGTCCTAATCCCACCCGAGTATGTGTAGATTGGGTTCGTTTTCCCATGCTCTGCTCCGGATCCGACGCAAAATTTCGGCAGCACCTCCCCGCTGTTCTCCTGATACACGTCTCGGCAATAAGCAGAGAGGATGTGTACCCGGAGAACAACAGGGAGGCACTGACGAAATTCTGCATCGGATCCGGAGCAGAGCATATGGGAAAACGAACCCAATCTACACATACTCGGGCTGTCCATGGATAACGTTGGACAATTCGAAAGAATCACGGTTATAAATATGCAAATGCATGCTTATTTATAGATGTAACCCTTTCGAACGGGAGACGCATAGTGGTCACGCATACTGATGATTGACACCTATAGCTAGCAAGTTTCATCGGCACGAAGACCGGAACAGAGCAAATGAAGGGGGGAGGAGGAGATGTCATTTGTGCTCACCCACGAACGCAGGGGCGGAGCTCGTCGAACGCACGGGGAGGTCGTCGAACACCAGACCCTCGCAGCCCCGAAAGAACTGCACATTTAAATCCACCCGATCAACACAAATATATATGATGTTTTTCTTAACAAAATCGGGAAATATACTTCCTAACTCATAATTCACAAATATAGGACCCCATCGGCCTCTGGAAGGCCGAAGAGCACCTTTTCGGTCAACAGGAGGCCGAAGAGGTGTCGGGGGTCGGGGGTGTCATGTCTGGGTGGCATGGTGTCGGGGTGTCGTGGTGTTGGGGTGTCAGGGTGTCGTGTCGGGGTCGGGGTGTCGGGGGGTGTCGTGTCTGGGTGTCGTGGTGTCGGGGTGTCAGGGGTGTCGGGGTCGGGGTCGGGGTCGGGGTGTCGGGGGGTGTCGTGTCTGGTGTCGTGGTGTCGCGGTGTCAGGGGTGTCGGGGTCGGGGTGCCGTGTCGGGGTCGGGGTGTCGGGTCGGGGTCGGGGTGCCGTGTCGGTGTCGGGGTGTCGGGTCGGGGTCGGGGTCGGGGTGTTGGGGTCGGGGTGTTGGGTCGGGGTCGAGGTCGGGGTCGGGGTGTCGGGGTCGGGGTGTCGGGTCGGGGTCGGGTTGTCGGGTCGGGGTCGGGGTGCCGTGTCGGGGTCGGGATCGAGGTCGGGGTGTCGGGGTCGGGGTGTTGGGTCGGGGTCGGGTGGTCGGGTCGGGGTCGAGGTGCCGTGTCGGGGTCGGGGTTTTTTCTCTTTTTTTTCTTTTCTTCTTCTTCCTCTTCTTTCTTTTCTTCCTTTTTTCCTTTTTTTTCCTTCTTCTTCTTCTTCTTCCTCCTTTCCTTTTTCCTCTTCTTCTTCTCCTCCTCTCCTCTTTTTTCTTCTTCTTCTTCTTCCTCTTCTTCTTTTTTCTTCTCCTCCTCCTCCTCTTCTTCTTCTTCCTTTCCTTTTTTCCTCTTCTTCTTCTCCTCCTCTCCTCTTTTTTTCTTCTTCTTCTTCTTCTTCTTCTTCTTTTTTCTTCTCCTCCTCCTCTTCTTCTGTTTCTTCTTCTTATTATTATTTTTTGTTCTTTTTCTTTTTTATTTTTCCTTTTTTTTCATCTTCTTTTCTTCTTTTTTTTCTTCTAGGTTTTTTTTCTACCTAAATGTCTAAATATTTTTTCCTATTTACCCAAACACCTAAACAACTATTTGCAAAACATCTAAAAACAGAAAACTAAAAATCTAATTAGAAAAACAGAAAAAAAAATTAAAAGGGGGGCAGGGGAAGCTCACCAGAGAGGGGCAGGGGGCAGGGCGGCCGGCGGCGAGGAGAGGAGGCCGGCGGCGAGGAGAGGAGGCCGCCGGGGAGGGGGCGGCGGCGGCAGGAGGGCCGTGAGGAGGGGGCGGCGCCGCGGTGGTGGAGGTGCGCCACGGGGAGGGGGGCAGGCGGTGGTGGAGGGCGGGGAGGCGGCGGCGGCGGCGGTAAGAGAGGGGGGGAGGGGGCGGCGGCGAGAGGGCGGGGAGGGGGCGGGGAGGGGGCGGCGGCGGCGGCGGTGAGAGAGGGGAACGGGAGCGGGTGTGAGAGAGAGAGAGGTGAGAGAAAGAGAGAGAGGCGGGAGACGCGGGGGGATGGCGAAAATTAAGCCCCCTCTTTGCCGTCTGCCAGCAGACGGCAAAGAGGGGGGCGTTAGCCCGTCCCCGCCGTTACACTGTGGGGCCCCCCTCACCTCTTTGCCGTCTGCTGGCAGACGGCAAAGAAGTGGCCCGTGTGACCTGGCAAGTGCAGTACCAAGTGGGGCCCACTTTGTTCTTTGCCGTCTGCTGGCAGACGGCAAAGAACTCTTTGCCGTCTGCCAGCCGACGACAACAAAATGCAGATGGCAAAGAGCCTCTTTGCCATCAGCATGTTCTTTGCCGTCTGCTTTAGAAAAGCAGACGGGAAATATCACCCCGTGGAAACAACATGTCATGCCACAAACCGACTCTACTTGCACAAGCTTCTCGGTAAAACGGCATATGAGCTACTCACCGGTAACAAACCCCAAGTTGGATACTGTTGGGGATATCACCCCGTGGTGAGACCCTCCCAAGAGGGGCCGGGTCATGAGGTTGGCGGCTTAGCAATAACGCCTGGAAGTGACTTGCCCGATGGGCCTGGAGGAGGCCTAGAGCCAGAAGACAATGGGTAACCCGGCGGTGTAAGCCACTGGTGACGGCTTGCCAGACAAGGCAAGGGTAGTTGGAGACAAGGTCGGTTATTAAGTATAACCCGGCCCGGACTCTTGTAAGCCCAGGGCCTCGACCTGAGTATATAAAGGCGGGTTCCCTGGGCGGCTTAGGCCTCGAAACCTTTGATCGAGTACTAGGTCAAGCGAATCCACTCACTTGTAATCGATATCCAATCAATACAACTCAAAGCAGGAGCTAGGCTATTACCTCCTTCGAGAGGGGCCGAACCTGGGTAAACCTGTGTCTTTCGTCCCGACCAACCCCTTCGATTTAACCGCCGTAGCAATGGCTTCACACCTAAGTCCAGGCACTAGGACATCTGCCGTGATAAAACCACGACAGTTGGCGCCCACCGTGGGGCATATGCTCGGTGGTTTGGAGTACTCGACGGGCTCTCTCCCAGGGATCGAGGAATACGCCGTTGGCAGGATGACTAAGAGTCGCCGCGGCAAGCTCTACATCGAGGATGCCGGCTGGGGCCCCGAGGCCGACTCAGTTGAGTACGGGGACCGGGTCCCCTTCGTTGGAATTCACATCTTCATTAGCAAGATCGGCGGATCTCAGCCCGGGCCGGACATCTGCACCGACCTCGTCGAGCCGGCCCGGCGCGCGCAACCCGCCCGGATTAACCCTGGCTGGAAGCATGTCTTCATCGGCTTCACCCAAGGCGCGGAGTTTGATGAAGGCTCTATGTCGCGGGAGGAAACCCTCATCTGCTCAGAGGATGGATACTCGAGTGGAGAGGCGGAATCGATCTATCAGCTTCATAATGGCGGGCTTGGGGGCTACTTTGATGGCAATGACTTTCCGGAGCCCTATGAGCCGCCGAGTCAAGCCGTCGTCTTCATGGCCGGATCGGTGTCGGCTTCTGGTAGCACAGCGGCTGGGACGGCGTCGGCCGGGGCGGCAGGGGCCGGGTCAGCCAGGCCCCCGGCTCAAGTTTTGCTAGATCTGATGAATGAACTTACGACTCTGATGGGAACCGAGGTCACGGCCGAAAACCAAGCAGCCCGTAACACGGAAATTGCGAGGTTGAAGGACTAGATGGCCAGTGCCCAGGAGGAAATCAACACGCTGCGGGCTCAGATGGATGCTGAGTCGGAGCGCCTTAGGGCGAAAGCTTTTCGCCTTGACCTGGATCAACAAACTGCAGATGCAGTCTACCGGATGAGCCACCAGACCCGTCTGCCTGACCAGTATGAGCCCAGGAATCTTTTCAACACGCCAGGATCAGGACGAAACGTACCTCTGACCATGACGCGAATGGCGGAAGTACCTGGGAGCAGGACGGCGATTTAGCATCGGCAAACAGACCTGCCCCACAGGAACCAGACCCCGCCGCAGCATTTTCCAACACCACCCGGTCATTTTTCTAACCCGGTGGAAAATATGGTAGCAGCAGCAGTCAGACTCAATGCGCTCCCCCTAGCTGATGGTACACCCTTTGCTGAGGAAGCCCGGAATGCCATTGGGTACTTGCAGACAACGGTGGCGCAACAAGAGAAGTATACTTACAGCCAGAGTCGTGTGCACTCGACCCCTATCCCGAGCCGCATTTACAGCCAGCGTATAGAGTCACCGACGATCTCTAGCAGTGAGCGACGTCGAAACCTGCCTCGGGATGACCCGCCCGCTGTTGACGCTCAGACGCTGGTAGATCGTGCAAGAGCACAGCGTGAGGCGGCAGCGGCCGCGCCGGCTTATCAAGAATCGCCCACAGTAGCGCCTTCCATTTCGGTGGGAGCCGGAGTAACCTCCAGAGCTGTGGGAGTGTCGTGCTTAGTGCCGGCTCTGTGAAACGAGCGCCTGCCGAAAGATTTCAAGGGTCCGCGTAAGGTGCCTAATTATACTGCTGATCTGCCTCTAGAAGCTTGGATTGAGAGTTATGAGCTAGCCATGGAGATGTTGGACATCAGTGATGCGGTCTGTGCCAAATATTTCATCATGATGCTGGAAGGACCGGCTGGTACGTGGTTGAAGGGTTTGTCGCCAAACACCATTAATTCTTGGGCCGAGTTGAAAGCGAAATTTATCAAAAAAGTTCGAGGAACATGCAAGCAGCCTATGACGATTGTGGATCTGGATCATTCCGTGCAGCGAGAGGATGAGTCGGCCCACCATTGGGTCCGGCGGGTTACAACCATTATCCACTCGTCTGATAATATCACGGCGGCTCAGGCGGTTCTGATTCTGGAGAAGAATTGTCATTTTTTGCCCCTCAAGCAGAAGCTCGGACGGCTCAAGCGTTCTTGCCAGGACATGGGGGAGCTCATGGCGGCTCTCACCAAGTATGCAGACTCTGACAGCACCAAGGATCCCGGGTCTGATGTGGAGAAATCAGCTAAGGGTAAGAAGAATGGCAATGGCAAGGGTCAGCAGCAGAACGGGGCAGGAAATAGCAATCTAGGCAATGGAGGTAAGAGGAAGCATCCGGATAGCGGGTCAGATCTGGTAGCCAATACTAATACCGGGAACAACCGTGGCAAGGGGAAGGGTAAGCCGCCTTTCGGCGAAAATAAGCCTTTCAATATGGAAGCAGTCCTTAATGACCCCTGCCCGAAGCACAGCCTGCCCAATAAGCTATCCACTCATGCTTGGAAAGATTGTTGGGTTATGTAGGAATTCTAGAATTACAACCTTAGCCAGCATCAAGGCAACGGCAACGGACCGCCCGGCGGGTCAGGATCTAGCTCTCATGGGACTGGCTTCGGTGCAAGCGATTCAGGTTCTGGGTATCAAGGTCAAGGAAGCCATGGAGGTCATAACCAGAAGTCTGGCAATGGTGGTCAGCAGCAAAACAACCAGTCAGGGTATCAGAGTAACCCGAAGGAGCTTAATGGAGGCCAGTATCACGTTTTTACGACAAGCCTTCATAAGCGAGATCAGAAAGTGCGCAAGCGGGCGGTCAATGCGACCATGCCGGCTCTCCCCCAGTACTTGAAGTGGTCTGAGTATGACATAACTTGGAGCAGGGAGGATCACCCGCCACGTGTGGATAACCCAGGGCATTTAGCCCTGGTGGTGGCCCCCCAAGTAGGAGGCTATGTGTTCACCAAGGTGCTTATGGATGGTGGCAGTAGCATCAACATCATGTACTATGACACGTTCTGCCGGATGAACCTGCTTGACAAGGATCTTAAGCCATCTTCAACAGTCTTTCACGGTGTGGTGCCCGGTAAATCGGCTTATCCAGTTGGACAAATTGCCCTGGAAGTAGCCTTTGGCGATGAGTTCAATTACAGGGTGGAGACCTTATGGTTTGAGGTGTTTAAATCAAGAGCCCGTACCATGCTTTGTTTGGACGGCTGGCTTATGCCAAGTTCATGGCTAGTGCTTGTTATGTTTACTTGCAGCTCAAGATGCCTGGTCTGAAGGGGACGATTACAGTGCATGGTGATCGGAAGATTGCTCTTGAGTGCGAGGAAGGCGATGCTGCGTATGCAGAGTCAAGTTGTGCTGAGGCGGAGCTCAAATTTTATAAAGAGAATGTTGACCCAGCGGATATGACCCCGTTGAAGAAGCCCAGCACTGAATCTGAGCCGCCCCTGAAGTTTGTGGCAGAAGATACCAAGCTGGTGGATTTTACTCCTGGCGACTCATCGCAGCAGTTCACTATTGAGGCTAATATGGATCCCAAATAGGAAAGCGCGCTCATCGAATTCATCCGTGAGAATCGGGACATCTTTGCATGGAAACCTTCTGACATGCCGGGTGTACCGAGAGAATTCACTGAGCACCACCTTAATGTGGATCCTAAGTTTAAGCCGGTCAAACAGTTCCTCCATCGTTTCAAGGAAGAGAGGCGTAAGGCTATTGGAGAAGAGGTAGCCCGGCTCTTGGCAGCAGGGTTTATCGTCGAAGTTTTTCACCTGGAGTGGTTGGCTAACCCCGTGCTTGTGCTTAAAAAGAACGGCACGTGGCGCATGTGTGTAGATTACACGGATCTCAACAAAGCATGTCCGGTTGATCCATTTGCTCTCCCCCGTATCGACCAGATCATTGATGCAATGGCAGGTTGCGAGAGCTTATGTTTCCTGGATGCTTTCTCAGGTTATCATCAGATCAAGATGGAAGTCAAAGACCAAGATAAGACATCCTTCATTACACCTTTTGGAGCTTTCTGCTATGTGTCTATGCCCTTTGGACTCAAAAGTGCGCAGGCAACTTATCAGCGCTGTGTGCAGAGCTGTCTTCATGGTCAAATTGGGCGCAATGTTCATGCTTATTTGAAGGAAACTTTTGATAATCTATGGGTTTACAGGATGTTGCTTAACCCGGCCAAGTGTGTGTTTGGTGTGCCTGTAGGCAAGCTCTTGGGATTTTTGGTCCCCGAGCGGGGCATTGAGGCTAACCCGGACAAGATAAAGGCCATCACTTCTTTGTCTAAGCCGGCGTGCATTAATGACGTCCAGCGTTTGGCGGGTCGTATTGCCACTCTAAGCCGGTTCATAAGCCGCCTGGGAGAGAAAGCTATTCCTCTGTATAAAATGATGAAGAAAACAGACGACTTTGTCTGGAGTGATGCGGCCAATGAGGCGTTTCAGGCACTCAAAAAGCAGTTGGCTGAGCCGCCCGTTTTGGCTGCTCCGGTGGAAAAACAGCCTTTGCTCCTGTACGTGGCGGCTAACAACAGAGCCGTTAGTGTTGCGGTTGTGGTGGAGCGCAAGGAGGCGGGTAAGGAGTACCCAGTCCAGCGGCCGGTTTACTATGTCAGTGAGGTCTTGACAGAATCCAAGCAAAGATACCCGCATTAGCAAAAGTTTGTGTTTGGAGTATTCATGGCCAATCGCAAGCTGAAGCACTACTTCCTTGGGCATCCAATCACAGTGGTCAGCGCTGCTCCTCTGGGAGATATCATTCGAAACAGAGAAGCCACTAGCAGGATTGCTAAGTGAGCAATTGAGGTTGGGCCTCTCAATCTAAAATATGTGCCCCGGACGGCTGTGAAATCTCAAGCCCTGGTGGACTTTATCAATGACTGGACAGAGTGTCAAGCACCCGAGGAGAAGCCGGACAATACATATTGGACAATTCATTTTGATGGCTCCAGGCAATTGGAAGGCTCGGGGGTTGGAGTTGTTTTAACTTCCCCGCGAGGTGACAAATTCTGTTATGTTTTGAGGTTAATGTTTCCTTGCACTAACAATGCAGCTGAATATGAGGCTCTGCTTCATGGACTCCGTGTGGCAAAGGAGATGAATTTAAGCCGGGTCAGATATCTCGGCGACTCAGACCTAGTGGCCCAGCAAGTTTCTGGCACGTGGGATTCCAAGGATCCTCTCATGGCGGCTTATCACCAGGCGGTTGATGTTATTGCTGGTCACTTTAAGGGCTATCAGGTGGACCATATAGATCGTCGGAAGAATGAGGCAGCTGATGCATTATCCAGACTGCGGTCTCAGCGTAAGCCAGTGCCACCTAATGTGTTTCTGGACGTACTGCATCACCCGTCGGTTAAATTGCCATCGGAAGAGGATCCTGCGATACCTGACCCAGAAGGGCAATTGGTGGCGGCTCTCCGCCAATCCCGGATTGGACGCTGCCTTATCTGGCGTATGTGACTCGTGGTGAGTTACCCCAAGATGAGACCTTGGCGCGGCAGATTATGAAGCGGTCCAAGTCTATGACTATTGTCAATGGCGAGTTACACAGGTGCAGTGTGACAGGCATTTTTCAGCGATGTGTTGCTCCTGACGAGGGCCGTGAAATCCTGCAAGAGATACATGCCGGTGATTGTGGTCATCACGCCGGGTCAAAATCTTTGGTGGCTAAGGCTTTTCGGCACGGCTTTTACTGGTTAACAGCTCATAAAGATGCAGAGGACTTGGTCAGTAAATGTGATGGGTGTCAGAAATTTGGACGACGTGCCCATGTGCTGGCTAAAGAGTTGCGGATGATTCCAATCACCTGGCCATTTGTGGTCTGGGGGCTGGATATGGTGGGCCGTTTAAGAGGTCTAAAGACAAAAAGACCCACCTCTTGGTGGCGGTTGACAAGTTCACTAAGTGGGTTGAGGCTGAGCTGGTCAGTAAGTGTGATGCAGCAACAACAGTTCAGTTCGTCAAAAAGCTGATCTTTCGGTTTGGCTATCCTCATAGTATCATTAGTGACAATGGTACAAACCTGTCCAAGGGGGCTATGAAGGAATTTTTCGATGCTGAACACATCCGCCTCGATGTATCTTCTGTGGCTCACCCACAGTCAAACCACCAAGCAGAGCGTGCTAACCAGGAGATTTTGAGAGGGATAAAACCCCGGCTTATGGTTCCTTTGGAACGCACGCCGGGTTGTTGGGTGGAGGAATTACCTTCGGTACTCTGGAGATCAGAACCACCCCCAATAGGTTAACCGGTTATACACCCTTCTTCATGGTTTATGGCGCAGAAGCTGTTCTCCCCAGTGATATCCGTCATGACTCGCCCAGAGTGGCGGCTTACGTTGAAACTGATAATGAGGCGGCGCGTCAGGACGCTTTGGATGCTTTGGATGAGGAACGGGATCTGGCAGCAGCACGGTCGGCGATTTACCAGCAAGATTCGCGTCGCTATCATCGCCGCAGAATCAAGACCCGAACGTTCCAAGAAGGCGACTTAGTGCTCCGGCTGATTCAAGACCAGTCAGATTTGCATAAGTTGTCACCTCCCTGGGAAGGACCTTTTGTGATCAGCAGAAATCTCAACAATGGTTCCTATTATCTCATTGATATACGGGAGAGTAACAAGTCACGAACTTCTGGAGAGCAGACTGCCAGGCCATGGAACATTGCTCATCTTCGGCCATACTATACCTGAGCCGCCGGTTCTCATCAATGTACATACTTCTGTCATTGTATATACCACCTTTTATGACATAATAAAGTTGGCATCCCCATAATTCGGGGCCTCTGCCATTTTTCCGCACCACGTTTCGTGCAAAGAGTTGATTCTTCATAAGGTCACTTGGGGGCTTCCAACCCACTGGGTATAGCTTTCATACCCTCTTGACCGACTTTATATGCCCTATTCGAGTTAAACCTGCCTGTTTGCAAATTGCTACTCCACCATGGGACCCGCCGAACTCTTAACATTCAATCTTGCTCAGAGACCCTGAACTTGATTGTCAATCTCTCAATAAGACCCTGAACTTGTCAAGGTTTAAACGGCGGTTTTCGTCATGAGAGAGCCGATTTACAGTGAGCTAGGATAAACACGCCTTGTCTGTCATAGTCTCTCCGCTATGTGGCCCGTTCGTACTCTTAGCAATGTCAATCTTTTTAAAGACCCTGAACTTGCTAAGGTTTAAGCGACGGATTTAAGTCACGTGAGAGCCGGCTTACGAGGTTTCAGGCTTCTATGCCTAGCTTCTTTGAGGCAATACAAACTCTTTTCTTGCAACAATAAGAGTTGTTTCTTCTTGCTGTGCCTTTAAAGCCGGCCTATAAAGGGATATACACGTATGTATTCTATTGCTTGTTTTTTGCAGTTGTTTTTCATGATAAAATTCTAAGTTTTTAAGTAGTCCCGGTTTAGCATTGCTCATGGAATATAACCCGCCGATGCGAATCAATGCAGTCAGATGATTATATCAAGACATTCATGCTGAAAGGTTTCTAAGTCGCCAGCATATGGGTTGAAGAAGTTTTAAAAGTGCAGGAAGGCACAAGAGCAGGCAATCAAGTTTTTCTACGCTATTACAGGGCCTCGGAGGACCCAAAATGTGGTGCTCAAGTTTTTCACAAGTTATCACCCCGCGGTTCAGCGTCGCCCGGGTTAGCATCCTTGAAGACCGGCTCTTGCGCCTAGCTTGTCGACGGGTCATCCCGTGCTGGGTCTTCGCTTTCCTGGATCTGAAGGTTGTCCACATCCTAGTTGCAGTTGAGTAATGCTTCAAATTCAGCCTCATCATCCAAGATGGGAGATGGATCAACATCAGGAGCAAAGATATGCTTACGTCTTTGGGAGTCATATCTTTTGGCTCAAAGGTAGGCACCCGAACTCACGCGTTGTCGGCGTCATAAGCCGCTTGATATGTCTTTAGATCTGCCTCTGCAGCAAGCTGGCTGCCTAACACCCGAGACGCTCTGAAGCAACGGGCGTAGTCATCTTGAGTGAACTCCGACCCGTCGTCCTTCAGCTGTGGGAAACCCCCCATCATCTCTTCCGGGTTAAGCTCCGGCGCATATGCCAACGCCCGGCTCAGAGCAGATATTGCGCCCTTGCGGGCGGCTGACTTCTTCATTTCTTCGAAGTGTTGGGGAACGGTAGAGAGGCATTTCAGCACGTCCTTGATCAATTTTGGCACCCCCTTCTCGCCAAATATAGCCCGGATGGTAAAAAGGCTTCCAGCGTACAGCTATTCAGTGAAGGCATATAAGGCCTTCAGCTTCAACACGCTGTCATCCGGAAGCTGGCGAGTTCGCTTGCCTGTAAAACAGATTGAGATTGTAAGCTGCTGGGCGAGTCTCCATAGGATCATTTCAAGAATAATCATAAGTACAGTCAACAATGCTTACCAAAGACAGCTTCGGTCATCCGGCTGATATGGCGCTTCAAATTTGTTAGCTCTTCAATAGCAGGTTTAAACCGGCCTTCGGCGTCTTCTGCACGCTTGGTTAGGGCGGCTTGGTTGGCTTCAGTAGATTTTTTATATGCTTCAAGTTCCGTCTTGATCTTCTCTAGCTCTGACAAGGCGAGCTGCCACTTTGTATCGACTTCAGCTCGGGCTTCTTGTTGCAATGCCAGACTTTTCTTAAGGTCTGTCATGCTAGATTCAGCCACACTTAAAGATTCCTTCACATGACAGTCATAGCAAAGCAAGATTATCAGTCTTAAGCTGCCAGTCCGGCTCATAATGGTGTTTACAAGCACGGCAGAGAATTCTTACAAGTCCTGAGCAGATTGCAAGCAATATATATACTTGACACTTGGGGGCTAATGTGTATCAGTTCTTTCAAATTTCTACAATACAAATAAAACCCGGATCATCTTCATGAAGATAACCCGGCCCTTGGGGGCTACACATTGCTCTACAAGTCTAAAATCAGGTCTACAAAAAGTCCCGGTTCATTATTTACATAATCAGCCGGCCCTTGGGGGCTACACTTGGCATTTTTGCATGTATTAAGGAAATAAGTGCCGTCTCATTATTGGTATAATGACCCGGCCCTTCGGGGCTACACTTGGCATTTTTGCATGTATTAAGGAAATAAGTGTCGGCTCATTATTGGTATAATGACCTGGCCCTTGGGGGCTACAACATTGGTCAATTCAAATCTACATATTATTGAAGACCCGGCTTATTTTCGAGAATATAAGCCGGCCCTTGGGGGCTACGTAAGGGTATGCAGAGAACAGAAAAGTGGAATACCTCATACTTCCTCTTCATCATATCCACTAGCTTGGCCTCCATGTCTCGGCTGGCGGCCAGGCAGCTCAGATACCCTGAGTGTAGCTCATCAGCAGTTAACTTTTCTAAGTTGGGAAGATCAAGTTTGTTTTTCTCCTTCTCAGGCGAAGGCGCCTCATCCTTGCTGATGTGCTTGGTTAGCACGTTGGAAGGAGTCGGAGCGGTATAAGCTGAGCCGGTGATGGTGACTTCTTCTTCTTGAAAAGGCAGATCTTGGGTTACCGGCAGGGGGCTGGGCGGCTTAGGATCCGTCTAAGGATTGGCCTCAGAAATTACGACATCAGCCTCCGCCGGCTGAGTAGGTTGGATCACTTCTTCATGAGGGTTTTGGTCAGCCCCGGAGGTGTCCACTGGAATCTCAGAGGTTCCAAGACATGGGTCCACCGGCTCTGAGACGACCGGATGGGGAGATGACCCGCTCAGTTTCCTCTTCTTGGCCTGGGCCCTGCAAACAAAGTTTTCCATTATCAGATTATATACAAGAACAGGATAACAGTAAGCAGAAAGGAAATGTAAATAAGCTTACCCCGGGTTAATAACAAGGGGAGGCAGTTTAGAGGCGGTTGAGTCACCAGATGAGGGAGGTGATTCCTGTCAGTAAAATTAAGGAATTATGAGTAAATTGATAGCGCAAGACTTTTATGCGGAAGTACAAGTATGAATGGTGAAATACCTCGTTGCGGCGTTTCCGACGAGCCGGAGTGTCAGGTAAACCGGCCACCAGATCTTCAGAGCCGCTACTCCGGGTCTGACGCCTAGCATCATGCTGCTGTTTCTTCAAAAGAAAGTCGGGATCCAAGTGAGCAAGAGGGTGTGAAAACTTAACTTTCCGGATGACCCGCCGGATTCTCTCCGTTGGCGGAGATTCTGAGTCGGAGGAGATAATAGTTACCTCTGCAGCCCCGGCTTCGCTTGCCTCCGCCTCTTCCTGAGAGGAGTTAGCGTCAATAAGTTGCATGAAAAGAAGACCAAGGGAGTCAAGTTCTACCTCTGAGTCGTCCAGACCGAATAGCTCTTCAGTTGATTGTTTCTTCTTACGAGCCGGAGCTTTAGCCTTGGTTTCCTTGGTTCCCTTGCTTTTCTTGTTTGAAGTAATGACTAGCCTCTTGTTCCAGAAGGAACAGCCGGCCTACATAATATGCATTGGCAGAAAGGTTAAAATAGGGTATATGAAATGCAGCAGTTAAGGAATGGGTGAGAAATTAGGGTGAAAAGATTCACCTCTGGAGCCGGGTTAAGTGCGTAAAAAGGACTTAACCCCATCTTGTTGCAGACTGCTTGAGGTTCTCCCAGCAAGGATTTGACGATGGCATTAAGATCCTGGTCTGTCAAGGGAGTCTGGTTGAAGCGTTGAGGATCATTCACCTCACCAGTAAATTGGCACATTAAGGCGTTGCGGCGGCTCAGCGCCAGAATCCTCCAAGAGACCCAGCAGCGGGTCAGATCAACGCCTGTTAACCCGTTGGCTAACAGGGCCCTTATTTTTGAAAAGGTTGGACCGTACTGGGTGCACTCTGGAGCAGACATCCGGTCTGGGAGTTCGGTGTCGGTACTGAGCCGGTAAGGACGATAACCCGGTAGTGGGTGCTCTCCTTCTGGGGAAGTATCCTTGCAGTAAAACCAGGTTTTATTCCAGTCCTTGGGATGACTCGGTAGAATCGCTGCTGGAAAGAGTACATCCCTCTGTCTTTGAAGAGTAACACCTCCGAGTTCAAGACTCAATCCATCTGCCATTTCTGTTTGGCGGTTGATGTAGAAATATTCCTTGAAGAGGTCAACATACGGCTCTTCTTGCAGATAAGCTTCGCAGAGCGTTTGGAACTAGCACAGGTTGGTGACGGAGTTGGGGCCAATGTCTTGAGGGTGCAGTTTGTAGAAGTGTAAGGCGTCCCAAAAAAATTTAGACCCGAGCAGTGAGAAGCCACGGAGAAGATGGTTTGTGAACACAATGACTTCCCCATCGTCGGGCTTGGGAGTGGTTTCATTGCCCGGAACCCGCCAGTGGATAACGTCCTGAGCCGGCAAAACTCCCATGACGACAAAATCGTTGAGCGTTTCCTTAGTTACCCCGGGTCTCACCCAGTCGCAGGAAGCAGGGGCTTTAGCCATTGCGGCGGCTTAAAAGACTGTGAAAAGGCATAATTATATGGCGGGTTAAAACGTGGCATGATTGAAACGGCTTAGTTTTAAGACGGTGATGGTACTTGGCCGGTTAGTATTAATTTATGAGCCGCCTATCATTACAGCAACGAAGCATAACAATGAGAGCCGGCAGTATGATGGCGGGTGAAGTTTGCCGTCGAGTATTGGAAAAACTGCTAAGTGTGGAAAAACAGGTTCCAACAACTACAGCTACCGTTTTAAGATCTACGGAGGAGAAGAAAAGGAAAATATTTCCTAAACCTAAGTTGACAGTGAAGAACAGGCAGTTCATATGCAAGCTCCCGTGAAGGGAAGATCTGTGATAAACATGGAAAGTGCATCTGACGGAGCGCCGCGGTTTTCTTGCTAGCGATTGGAGGCCTAAGAGTATTTCTCTCCCTCATCTACGGCAAGGGCACCAGTGAACGGCGGTGGACCCGAAAAACACTCGATGAATTAATGCAGATTCGGAGAAGGAAGAAGATGGAACCTGAGATGCGTAGCAGATGCGGGCGAGCGACAGCGAACTCTGGAAAGATTCAGGGTGATGCAGCGGCCTTGGTGACTGCGGTGGCGAGGTCCGAGCAGCGCGGCGGAGCTTCAACTGTGCGAGCGGCTGGAGGAAGAAGAAGAAGAGAGGCGGCGACGGGCGGAAAGTGAAAAATATAAGGACCCCACGTGCCTATTTATGAGGAGGATGGAACAGCAACAGTCCCGCGTGGGAATCGAGGAGGCAAAATGATGATTGACCAAGAAAACGCCTCGATTCTCGGGTTGACCAGTTAATGAGAAGATCCGTTATGACGTCATCCGGATCTTTTGTAGTTTTCAGAGATGACGTCACCCATTTTCACACGACGGGTCATGAAGATTTGTCAGAAAGGAATGTAAGACTCGCCAACCAGAAGACTTGAAGATTGACATGAACCGGTTCAAATCAATCTGGGGCCTAAGGTTGGGGATATCACCCCGTGGTGAGACCCGCCCTGGAGGGGCCGGGTCATGAGGTTGGCGGCTTAGCAATAAGGCCTGGAAGTGACTTGCCCGATGGGCCTAGAGGAGGCCCAGAGCCAGACGACAATGGGTAACCCGGTGGTGTAAGCCGCCGGTGACGGCTTGCCAGACAAGGCAAGGGTAGTTAGAGACAAGGTCGGTTATTAAGTATAACCCAGTCCGGACTCTTGTAAGCCAGGGCCTCGACCTGAGTATATAAAGGCGGGTTCCCTGGGCGGCTTAGGCCACGAAACCTTTGATCGAGTACTAGGTCAAGCGAATCCGCTCCCTTGTAATCGATATCCAATCAATACAACTCAAACCAGGACGTAGGCTATTACCTCCTTCGAGAGGGGCCGAACCTGGGTAAACCTATGTCTTTCGTCCTGACCAACCCCTTCGAGTTAACCGCCATAGCGATGGCTTCACACCTAAGTCCTGACATTAGGACATCTGCCATGATAAAACCACGACATATACTTTCGAGTATTCGGCTCAAAGTGCTACATTCTTGATAAGCATCGTCGTACTAAATTTGCTCCTAAATATTATGAAGAATTCCTACTTGGTTATGGATCGAACTCTCACACTTACCGTGTCTACAACAACTTCACTTGAAAAGTTGAAGAGACGGTAGATTTGAAGTTTGATGAATCTAATGGTTCGCAAGTCGAACAATTGCCAAATGATGTAGGAGATAAGGATCCTTCGGAAGCTATTCAAGACTTGTCCATTGGCAAGATTCATCCCATGGAGGTGAAGGAAAGTACTTCGTCAACTCAAGTGGAAGCTTCTACCTCATGTCAAGGTGATCCTCAACACGACATGGAGGCATCCACAAGCGGTACACGACAAGATGAAGAGGAGGAAGTACATCATGAAGATCCACCACAACCTCCTTCACCACCACCTCAAGGAAACGACACCTTCAACAACAATGAGGATGAAGGAGATGATGATGAAGAAGAAGCTCCACCATCCAACAAGCCGAAGCTACCCCGAGTTCGAGCAAGAGTGACCAAGAACCATCCTCTAAACCAAATCTTTGGTGACATACAAACCGTGAGAATCACTCGCTCTAAAACTCGCTTAGCTAACTTTTGTGAGCATTATTCTTTCAACTCTAGCATTGAACCCTTGAAGGTTGAACAAGCTCTTGAAGACCCGGATTGGGTGAACGCCATGCATGAAGAGCTTCACAACTTCGAGAGGAACGAAGTGTGGACACTCGTGGAGAAGACCAAGGACGAGCACAACATCATCGGAACCAAATGGGTGTTTCGGAACAAGCAAGATGAAGACGGTCAAGTTGTACGCAACAAGGCGCGTCTCGTAGCCCAAGGATATACGCAAGTTGAAGGTATGGACTACGGTGAGACCTATGCCCCCGTCGCTAGACTTGAAGCTATTCGCATTCTTCTTGCTTATGCTAATCACCATGATATCACGCTTTATCAAATGGACATTAAAAGTGCCTTTTTAAATGGTAAGATTGAAGAAGAGGTCTATGTCAAACAATCCCCTGGTTTTGTGAATCCTAAGAAACCTAATCATGTCTACAAGCTTCGTAAAGCCCTTTATGGTCTTAAGCAAGCTCCACGTGCTTGGTATAAATGCTTAACGAAGTTTCTCATTGAAAAGGGTTTTGAAATTGGTAAAATTGACGCAACCTTATTCACTAAGAGAGTTAATGGAGAACTATTTGTGTGCCAAATTTATGTGGATGATATTATCTTTGGATCTACTAACCCACAATTTAGTGAAAGATTTGGAAGGTTGATCTCCGAGAAGTATGAGATGTCCATGATGTGTGAGCTGAAATTCTTCCTTGGTTTGCAAATCAAGCAAACGAGAGAAGGAACATTCATCTCTCAAACCAAGTATACCAAGGACTTGATCAATAATTTCAACATGCAAGAGTGTAAAGGTATGAAAACTCCTATGCCTACTAGTGGACATGTTGACCTTACCAAGGAGGATGAATCGGTTGATCAAAAGGTTTATCGATCTATGATTGGTTCATTACTATATCTATGTGCCTCCCATCCCGATATTATGCTTAGTGTTTGCATGTGTGCTAGATATCAAGCCGCACCTAAAGAGTGTCATCTTTTGGTCGTGAAAAGTATTGTGAGATATTTGATACAAACACCAAACTTTGGCATTTGGTATCCCAAGGGATCTTCCTTTAACCTTGTTGGCTATTCCCATTCGGACTATGCCGGTGACAAGGTTGATAGAAAATCTACCTCGGGTACATGTCAATTTCTTGGTAGATCTCTTGTGTCTTGGTCCTCCAAGAAACAAAACTCGGTATCTCTATCTACAGCCGAAGCTGACTATATTGCTGCCGGATCGTGTTGCACACAATTGCTATGGATGACACAAACGTTTAAGGATTATGGAATCCATGTGAAAAATGTTCCATTACTTTGTGACAATGAAAGTGCTATTAAGATTGGTCATAATCCTATGCAACTTTCTCGAACTAAGCATATTCTAGTTCGACATCATTTCATTCGTGATCATGTTGCCAAAGGAGATATTAATCTTAAGCATGTTCGTACCAACAAGAAATTGGCCGATATCTTTACTAAACCACTTGATGAGAAAGTGTTATGTTATGTGAGGAGTGAGTTGAACATCATTGATGCTTCAAACTTGAGCTAAGCTCACTCGATCGCATGCAAGGGCATGAGTTTACATGATACTTCCATGATACACTTGACATGTTATCTTATACCATGGAATTCTATGCTCCCTTGTATTGCATCTAACCTTTTGTAGGTACATGGAAGAACTTCATTCCACAAGATTGCCAACAACTCCAATCACAAGAAATCTTGTCATAACCAAGTATCCACGACCCCTCTTGATGATGGAAGGAAGAAGACAACTCAACCATATCCTTGACATATATTTGATGTGATCATATTTGCTAATTCTCAATTGATATCATGTCAAATGGATATATATTGTTCTTCCTTGCATGACTAACTTATGTAGGTGATAAGTGTACCAAAACAAGAAGGATTGCTTCCAACTCAAGATGAACTTCATCAACCTTGAGCATCCTCAACAAGTTCACCTACAAGCTACGTCATCAACATCACTCAAAGGTATGTACTCATATCCTTGAAATAGCTTTACTCCAAGTCATGAGATAAAGCAACTCAAGTGATATGAAAACATTAAAATGTTTAATCGAAAAATGGTAACCCCATTTTGAGCTTAACGATGAGTATGGCCTATTATCAAGTATTCTTGCTTGGCTCCTAAGTCAATATACTCTAAGATAGGTGACCTAGTCACCGACCATCATCTAGTTAAGTATCTTATTTGGTTCATTCTCTATTTGCAAGATTTCTTGGAACCACTCAAATCTTCTCTAGTTGATATCTCTTTGTAAAGTCTTTTGCATTTCCTTTGAAGATCCTTTTGACATTTTGTTACAAGTTTTCCAAATTCATTTGCAAGTTTCTAAAACATTGCCAAGTTTCTGTTTACTACTCAGAGCCTCCGATTCAAATAATTCGGTTCTACCGATTATGCAGATAGGCTGCAAATACACATCTCGGTTCCATTGACTTATTTGCCTCGGAGCCACCAACTTTTCTATCTTTTCTATCCATGTTAAAACTTAGCAATTCTACATTTCTTCGATGATCCCTTATTAAAAAAAGGGGAGAGGAACTTTACTCTAGGATCCCTAACTCAAAGGAGGAGAAGTCCTACAAGCTATCAGTGAAAGAGGGAGAAATTATTCTCTATGTTCCATCAGTTTTTAATGCTCTCTATGATTCTACACCTTCCACGATCCCTACATTCTATGACCCTTGTTCTCAAGGATCCCTTCTAACTCCATGATCCCTGTGTGTGACCCTGTGTATGGACCTTGTTGGAAATTAATGCCAAAGGGGGAGAAATGCCAAAGCATCAAAAGCTAAAGGGGGAGATACATGCTTCAATGCAAAGGGGGAGAAACAATCAAAGGGGAGAATATCAGAGTTTATACTTATATAGACAAGGGGAGAATACCAAAGTAGGAGGAGAAAAATATGTTTATTTCATCTGACTACTCATGTTAGACTTTTCTCACCCTATCCAATCCCAATATCTACATGCTAAGATTCAGAGGGAGAGGATGACCTACTATTTCACATCTAGGGGAGAAAGTTTCTAAATGATCTTGGAGACATATCAATCTTAAGGACTACTATCTTCTATATGTTCTCCACATCTTGGTACTATTGAGTTCTATTGCTTTTTGATTGGTAGAATGCCCTTGTGTTTCCTAACATTGTTTTCTCAAGTGTGGTTCTACTACTAGAATGCTCAAGAACTCAAGGTAAGTATATGCATCATCTCTTTGATCAGGATGATCTCTTGCTTCTTGCACACATTGTTTGCAAGAGTGAAGTCTTGAACAAGGATACAACTCATTCACATATATTTGATGCATATAGCCAAGATACACATGACTCATTATATCCCATCTACTATATGTGTGTCCATGCATTCCAAAGCAACTATCCTTTAAAGGGATTGCACACATTTAGGGGGAGCAAGTCTAAGTCATGTGTCTCTCAAAGTCTTCATTATATCCATGCATATCTTTATTTGAAGCTTTGATTGTATGTTGTCATCAATTACCAAAAAGGGGGAGATTGAAAGCACAATATGCTCCCTTGGTGGTTTTGATAATTCATGACAACATACATTGTCTCTTGGACTAATATTTCTACCTAGTGTATTTCAGGTGAAAGTACATAGAGGGAGATGGGTTGGCAAAAAGGGTTGTCTGGAGATACCCCAATATGCAAGGAAATGGATTGGCAAAGCTTCAAGCAAGAGGACTCTACATTTTACTTTGTGAGAAATCACTTTGAGTCCATAGGAAAGCCAATACTATTAAAAGGGGGTAAGGTACTGTTGGTGAACAAGATGCTCCACGTGCACAAGTGATAGTCACCAAAAACACCCACAAACTCTCCCACAAATTCTGTCTAAAAGCCGTTCATGAAAATCGGTGAAGCCAACATTTTCCACTCGGTTCCACCGATTCCCAAACTCAGACAGAGCCATGCCAAACCCTAGCACATCGGTGCAACCGATCCCACTTTGGTGCCACCAAGTTCAGCTTTCCAACTTTCTGTTACCTCGATTCACAAAATCAGAATTTCCGAGTTTTTGGATCGGCGTCACCAAGATTTGGATTCTCACCGTTGGACACCTGATCGGTACCGCCGAGATTTCTATATCGGTCTCACCGAGATTCAAAAGTTGCTACCTTTGCAGCAACTCGATACCACCGAGTTTTACACTTCGGTGTCACCGAGTTGGTCACTTTAGGTGTAACGGTTGGATTTTTGGGGATGCCTATATATACCCCTTCACCACCACCCAGTCGAAAGAGAAGCACTCAGAACTATTCCATACTTGCCCCATCCAATTTTCTGAGAGAGAGCCACCTACTCATGTGTTGAGATCAAGCCATTCCACTCTATCCATATGAATCTTGATCTCTAGCCTCCCCAAGTTGCTTTCCACCAAATCAATCTCTTCCACCATAGCCAAATCTGTGAGAGAGTGATTGTGTGTTGAGGAGTCTATCATCTTGAAGCACAAGAGCAAGGAGTTCATCGACATTACCGAGCCTATTACCTTTTGGAGGGTGGTGCCTCCTAGATTGGTTAGGTGTCGCCTGGGAGCCTCCTACTTCGTGTTGTGGAGTTGAACCAAGAAGTTTGTACGGGCAAGGAGATCGCCTACTTCGTGAAGATCTACCCATAGTGAGGCTAGTCCTTCGTGGACGGAAGCCGTTATGAAATAGTCAAGGTTGATACTTCGTGGACCCTTATGGGTGGAGCCCTCCGTGGACTCTCGCGATCGTTACCCTTCGTAGGTTGAAGACTCCATAAACGTGGATGTACGATAGCACAACCTATCGGAACCATGGGAAAAATCTTCGTGTCCCTCATGCGTTTGATCTCCCTATCTCAACTCCCTCCTTACTTCCATGTGCAATGTCTTTATTTTCCTCTGCCATACTTGTTGACTTGCATGTGTAGGGTGTGCTAGACTTGCTATAATTGCTAAAATCTGCCAACCAATTAACTTGGGAAAAGGTTAGGTTTTTAATTCCTGCAAGTAGTCTATTCACCCCCCTTTAGACACACACTTCTAGAGATCCTACAGCGGTCTATCAAAAGTTCTTGTCTTCAGCCCACGCAACACTTCAGCATTCATCCTCTCGACTTGCCTGTTTCTTCTCGGGTGGGCAACAGAGGCGAAGGAGACCTTGCTTCCAAGGCTTTGGATGTATTGCATAAAGGTGCGGCTCGTGAACTGGGTGCCATTATCGGTGATCATCCTATTGGGTACTCCAAAACGGCACACCAGTCCTTTCAGGAACTTGACAACTGACTGCGTGGTCACCTTCCTCACTAGTTCCACCTCTGGCCACTTTTTAAACTTGTCGATTGCTACGAACAAGAATTCAAAGCCCCCGACGGCGCGGGGAAAGGGGCCAAAAATATCGAGCCCCCAGACTGATAATGGCCAGGATAAAGGGATCGTCTTGAGATCTTGCATTGGTTGATGGATGTCCTTGGAATGGAACTGGCAGGCTTCACACATGGTGACTAGCTCAGTTGCATCTTGGAGGGCGGTGGGCCAATAGAAACCCTGCCGGAAGGCTTTTTCGGCAAGGGCCCTTGATCCAATGTGAGACCCACACATGGCTCTGTGAATCTCTGCCAATAGCTTCAGTCCATCTTCCCGGCAAATGTACCTTAATTTCACACCATTTGGTCTTTTTCTATACAGAGTGCATCGACAAACTGGTACATACTTGACTGACCGGCTACTTTCTCGGCTTCTTCTTGATCTTAGGGAAGTTCTCCTATTTGAAGAAAGTTGACTATGTGCTCTGCCCAAGCTGGAGCGTGTGGCTTGACAACGAGGGCTAAAGGCATCTCCTCGTTCGTAGGAGCACTTATCTCGACCGCGAGAACCCGAGGTTCTGCAAGAGGGAGCTGCTCACCAACCGAAACGAGACTATCCCCGGCAGCCTCTCTACCAGCGGCTTCAAGAAGCTCTGCCGGGAAATGCTTGCCGGAGTTCAGCTTTCTTCTTTTCCTGGTCATCGTTGACGGGGATACTGATGGTTGAGTGAGGTGGAGGACAAAGGTTCCTGGTTCCACAGGAAGCTTTTGCGCAGCGCACTTTGACAGATGATCAGCGATCTTGTTTTCAGCACGTGGCACATGCTCTGCTTGCAATCAATCAAAGTGCTCCTCCAGCTTCCTCACCTCTTCCACGTATGCTTCCATAAACGGACTCTAATAATCTTTGTTGACTTGTTTCACCACGAGTTGAGAGTCCCCTCGGATGATCAGTTTCTTGATTCCCAACTCCACCGCGATTCTGAGTCCGGCAAGGAGCCCCTCATATTCAGCGGTGTTGTTGGTGGCCTCCTCCCGGGGAAAGTGCATTTGAACCACATATTTGAGATGCTCTCTGGTGGGGGCGATGAGGAGCATGCCTGCTCCGACGCCCTGAAGTGGGAAAGCACCGTCAAAAATACATGATCCATTCCTTAGGTGCTTCCTTGCTGGGGAGAACTGTCTCTGGAACCTCTTCGTCTGGTGTGGGCGTCCATTCAGCAATGAATTCCGCCAACGCTCTGCTCTGAATTGTGGAAGTGCACTCATACTTCAAACAAAAACTTGACAGCTCTAGCGCCCATTCAACTATCCTGCCAGTGGCTTCGGGGTTCCTCAATATATGCTGCAGTGGAAAGCGAGTGACAACTGTGATCTCGTGGCCTTGGAAGTAGTGGCGCAGTTTCCTCGAGGCCATGATAAGGCCGAAGATAAGCTTTTGCACTCCAGATGTAACAGCCCAAGTGCATTCCTTCCAACCTTTGTAATATTTCATGTGTGAACCTTCCAAGTTTTGCCATCATGTGGTTTGAGTAATATTATTTTGCTTCATCTCATTTCTTGCATCATCGCATCATAGCATCATTCATGTTTTGCATCATACCTTGCTCATGTGGTGTTGTGTTGTGTATATGTGTGTTGAGGTGTGGTGTGTTACTTGATAGGATACCCCTCCTCTATTTCTCAAAAAAAACCATAACCACCTCCCCTTTTCAAATAATACCATAAATGATGTATTTACTTGCTCTTTTCCCTAGGATAAAATGTTGCACCTCTTCCAAATATTCTGTTTGGAATTGTTGAGTAGCTCTTATGCATGGTGGAAAGATTTTTGTCTTTTGGATCTTTGCAAAACAGAGTCCTATAATAAATATATGTGTTTTATTTTGTTTGCTCTAAAAAAATGCCAAGTCATTTTTAATAAATAGGGCATGTTTTTGTGATTCCAAAACAGATTTTCTTTCTCAAAGATTCACTTTTCTTCTTCCCTGGCATTTATTTTTGTTTTGCTGTTTATTTAAAAGAAAAGGGTTTTGTTTTGAGAGAGAGAGAGCATTCCCCAGCTAGGCCTTCGCCTTCCCGCGGCCCAACTAGCATTCCCGCAGCCCAGTAGAGCCCCCCACGCGTTCGTCGTCCAGCTCCAGTACGGCACCCCATCCAGAGAGCCATGTCGGCGTTCCCCTTGATTTGACGGCTGTCTGGCGCCTATAGCCTCTTTATAAGGGTCCCCGGTGCCCTAAGTTCTCCCCGCTTCCCTCTCCTCTGCCCGCCGCTGCTCAGGTAAGGCGCCCACGCTAAAGCCGTCGCATGTCCGCCATGACCCGGCCGAGCTCAAGCTCATGCTCGGGGTAGTGCCTCCACCTCGTCTCCGACCTCCCCGATGGCGTGGATCGAACCCTGGGAGCCCCATCCGTATGCTTCGACTACGCGCACGACACCTCCGAGCCCGAAGCCCCTCTCCCTCGTGGTCTTCTTCCTCTTCGTCTCGGGCAGGAGATCGCCGAAGTTCGTCGCCTCGTCGCCGTGGCCTCGCTGCGTCTGCGTCGACGCCGTCTCGCCACAGGTAGCTGGGTACCATCGGCCTCCTCCCCGCCGTTTTGATTTCGCCGGTAGCTAGTCGTAGGACACGCCGACCCCATGTCATCTTCGTGCTCCCGGAGCTCCGGCCAAGTGATTTTTTTGTGTGTTGTGTTGTTGTGCTGCGACGTGCCCGTGCTCCCACCCGCGCGTGTGTTGCTGCTGCACACCTCGCGCACGCGTCGCACGCCTCGCCTCGCCTTGCCGCGCTCTCGTCGCCTGCCTGCATCGCCATGCTTTGCCATGGTCGAGCGAGTTCCTCCTCGACCTCGAACGCCACTCCGTACCCTGCACAGCCGCGTCCTACCATGTGGAACGGAACCCTCGTGGGATTCCGCAGCCCCGCCGTAGTCTCTCTGCCCCGATGGTCGCCGGAAGCCTTGCCGGCGACGTCGTTGTTTTCTCTGGCGAGAGGTGGAAGAACCCCGCACCTTTGCCTGTTCAACAGTTAAAAAAACCCTCCCATATCAAGCCAAGCACCGTAGCGCAGTGGTAGCCCTGCCTCTGTCTCACCTGGGAGACCCAGGTTCGAGTCCCCGCGCCCCATATTTTGTTTTTTTTTTCTGATTTTATTCCCGCACATGCATGATCATACATATTTCATAGCGCCCTCCCTTTAGACAGCAACTAGGCCCTATCCCAGTGGTCAGCGAGTTCGCTCGTGGGCAGGGTGTCTCTGGTTCGAATCCCCCCTGAGCCCCATTTTAGTTTTCCCTGCGATTTACATAGGTGTATGCCCACATGTCATGCCCTACAGGGCCCCTGGTGCCACTGCCAGGTGGCCCCCTTTTTTTTCATTTTCGTTTTGTGTTGTTTTGAAGAGTATCTGGAATATTTCCATTTAGGGAAGATGCCAATTTTGTTTTTATTCCAATTCTGTCAAGTTCCTAGTACATGCCAAATCTGGCATATGAGTGACTATAAGTGCCTAGTTGTTTTTGTGATTGCAATTGAGGGAGTTTTACCAACAGTAATATAGGCTTGTGATATATGGTTTTTCGGTAGAAAAATTCAGTGAATCCAATGGTGTGGTTGGTTTTGTCATTTGGACATGTTTGCAAAAATGTCATTTTGTGATATTGTGCCATTTTGTCTTTTTCACATGAATTAATTCTTGCACTATATGGAAAACTGGTTAACATGAAATATGCTCATTTGTGTATGTGCTAGCCCCTGGTATTTTTGCATGCCATGATAGATCATCATATGGGTGGGAATCTTGATGTTAACATGCCACTAAAAATCTGTTTTCACATGCCCAAAATATTCTAAGTGTTGGAGATCTGTTATTTTGTTTCCATGTTATCTAGATGGTTCCCATGCATATATTGTTCCTTTGGAGTTGGCACCATGGCATGAATTGTTGTACTTGTCATCCTCTGTAGATGTGTGCCAAGATCTTGTGTATTAGGCTAATGCATCTTATACAAAACTTGCTGTCAACATGCCATTCTGTTAACAGTGCCAAGTTTGCCTCTTGTAAATTTCACACAGTCTGTGAATCTGATATTTTCAATATGTCATATTGTGAGGATGGTAGCCATTGATACATGCATATTTTGATGTTGCCATAAAGTAATAAATTGAAGTACATGTTGCCTTCTATCATCCTGTTAATTTTCATGCCATGAAAGCTCCTGTAGCATATATAAAAGTTCCTGTCAAGATGCTATCATGTTAACTCAGATTCTGTAAAACTGAAATTTCACTAATTCCTAAAAAACTGATTCAACATGCCATCTTGTGGGCATAATTGCCATTGATCTATGCTTCCTTTCATGTTGCTGTAGATAGATGATTTGTTGCACATGCTGTATACTTCATGCCCCTGCCTTGGTTGTGAATTGAAACCTGTTGTAGCTCTAGTTAAGTGTGTTGCAAGATGACATGGTGCTGTTTCTGGACAGATTGTGTGCTGGGTTGTTTTGTGACTTGTGGGAGCTATACTCCATTGTTTTGCATGTTCTTTAGCTCTATTATTGCTAGATTTTCATTTCCTATCTAGTGGCATCCTTGGAATACCAAGGAATAGCCCATGGCCTCCCTCATCTTGTGTTTTGTCTCCGTTAATGTTCGTACCTTGTCGGGAGTGTACCGTGAGCTACGTTACTCCGTTTGCAACGTTCTACATATGCATTTGCATCGATTTTGCATGAAGCATTCATATTTTCCATGATTATGCATGTTCAAATAACTAAACTTGAGGTTCTGTCCAGAATACTAAAGAACTTAATAATTGCATGAGAAACATGACTAGCATAGGGTTGCCATGTTAAATACATCAACTTGGCCATGCATCATCTCGTTTGTGCATTGCACCTTGTTTGTATGTTTATTTGGTGCTATTTCTCTTTGGGTATACGCGAGTGTCGAACCTGAGTACGAGGATCCAGGAGAGTACAACTACGAGGACCCAGCTCTTTGTCCCTCTGAAGAACCAACAGGCAAGATGATCATACCCGGATCCCGACACTATTTTTGCCTTGCTAGATGTATCGCTTTTACCGTTATGTTTCGTTACCTACCACTTAAACTGTCAGCCTCCTAAATTTCCATGAAAGCCTCTAACCCGTCCACTACCTAGCAAACATTGATTGGCTACGTTACCGCTGCTCAGCCCTTATCTTATAGCGTTGCTAGTTGCAGGTGCAATATTTCCATGGTCAACATGGATTTTGGTTATATCACTCTATTTACTGGTATTTAAATTAATGCACATATATATCTGGCAACCGTGGAAGGCTTGGCCTTTTGCCTGGTGTTTTGTTCCGCTTTTGTCGCACTAGTTCCGACTACCGGTGTTATATTCCATATTTTGTGCTCCTAACGTGCTCGGGGTTGTTATGGGGACCCCCTTGACCATTCGTTTTAGATTAAAACTTGTCTGGAAAGACCCAACTTTGGTACTACATTTGCTAAACAACTTAATAAAATTGCATAGGGCATAGCTACCCCGTGGATAATTAATCAACCCCCAGGCCAGTGCTCCTCATGAGTGTTGGTCCAACCTAGAGCACTGTGCGGGGCCACCCCAGGGCAACTTGGATGATTTCTATCAGTCCACCGTACGCGTCGCTTATCCGTCGTGTCCTAGGAACGAGATACGCGGCTCCTATCGGGTTCGTCGACACGTCGGGTGGTCTTGCTGGACTTGTTTTACCTTTCTCGAATGTCTTGCGCGAGGAATTCCGATTATACTTCGGGCTATCTCGAGGTTGAGGTTTTCCATTGGAATTTCCTAGGAAATCACGGGATTCGTGGTCGAGGTTATTCCCGCGGCGTGTGGTTAGTTTGTGATGGATGAGTTGGAGCACCCCTGCTGGGTTAAATCTTTCGGAAAGCCGTGCCCGCGGTTACATGGCAACTTGGAAATTTGTTTAACACCTGGTAATAGTTAACTTGAAGTAAACTCAATAAAATACACCAACTATGTGTGTAACCGTGACTGTCTCTGCTCATGAACATGAACCGAGAGAGAACACGGTGGGGTTATGATTGACGTAAGTAGGTGTTCAGGATCACTTAGTGATCATGCTAGTTCACGTCCGTCTTACGTAGGCCACCATATTTACATACTTGTTATCGTAAGTTAGCCACCAAATACATGCTTAGGTGCTTCCTGCAGCCTCACCACTTAACCTTTCCTCACCCAATGGCTTACATAGTTTTGGTACTCGGGTTATGAGATTGTTGAGTCCATGTGGCTCACAGCTTACAACAACACAGGTACAGGTGTTGACGAGTACGTGCCAGATGACTTGTCGCAGCTCCAGTGGGTGTATGATGAAGAACGTAGGCGTATGTATGTTACTTATCCAGATGAGTAGGGAGCTTCATGGTGGTGATCCTGGGATAGCAAGATAGTTTATCATTGCTTCTTTTATTGTTTGATTTCGTCCGTAGCCGGAACCTGTCTTCTGGATGATGTATGAATGATTTGTGTGAACTTGTAAGATAGCTTGTGGCGAGTGTAAAGCCAACTCATATACTCATCTCTTCCTACATGTATGCAATGTTTACTGTACTTGCGAAATGACTAGACGCGCTTCTATCCCCGTCGAGGCCCTCATGACTTAATAGGATAGGACCGCATCTTGGGCGTTACAGGTTGGTATCAGAGCCCTACCGACCATATGAGCCCCTTGCTTGATCGAACTTAGCCGAGTCGAGTCTAGTGAAAAACTATTTTGAGTCTAGTTATATCGGAGAGTTGGATTCTTTTACTCCTCTTCTATACCCTGGTGAGGAATCATGACTTAGGAATTATAATTCTACTCCACTTCTTGCTCAAATTTTTTTTAGGATCACGCGAGTATTTTGGAGCCTCTATGATACCGATGTGACGGGAATTCTGTTCTTGGTGCCTCCCGTACGTATGGATTAGACCCGGGGAGTAGAGCTCCAGGGTATTCTTGACACATCGTTATCGTTCAGTTTCCTTAGTACTTAAGAACGCAGATGTTCGAAATTGCTTCAATACTATTCGTGGTGCGAAGAGTGTGGCGGCACCCAGTACTGGGGAGCAGGATCGCATGTACTGCCATCTTTAGTATCGTTGTGATTACAAGGATCTGAGGTAGATGAGTTTCCGAGGTCTTCGGGTGTGTATTGAGGGATGTGATACACTGGAGAGTAGTATTACTGCTAGGAGTTGAGTGATGTATAAAAACTCCGTGTATCCGTGTACCCGATTGCATAACCAAGATTTCGGAAGTTCCTAGGTGGGATTTTCCAGTAGTTTCCTAGGATCATCTTCCGACAGATGTATGATGGTTTATACATTTGTTCCGAGCAGCCTTAGCTCAATACTTGTTGTCTTATTTCAAGTGGCTTCACGTTCTAATGATGTTATCAAGATCCTGCGGAAAGTGTTCTTACTATTTGCAGTTTGAATGCAATTGATGATATTCCGTTGCAAATTATTTCAAGACATTTGATTCAGCTTATTTCTATCATCTTTGTCAATGGTGTGCTGATAATCTTGTCCATCTTCAGGATGGCGCCAGTAACTCGTGGGAATCAGGGTCGTGATGGAGAGCAGTCTGATCCTCCACCACCCCCACCTCCACCTCCAGAAGCTTGGCAATCTGTGATGGCCGCAACCAATGCCAACACTCAGATGTTGCTCAGGTTGCTGCAGGAAAGGGAGCAGGGACAGCAAGGTCATCAAGGGAATTTTCATAATCAGCAGCAGTTCGCCACTCTGAACCAGTTCCTTGCAAATCAACCCAAGTCCATCACCTGTTGTGATCAGCCTCTCGATGCAGACGATTGGCTCCGTGACATGAACAGGCATTTCGAGTGCAGCAATGTCAGGCTAGATGACTATGTCAAGTTTGCAACTTTCCAGCTTAAGGGTCAGGCAACAGATTGGTGGCAGCAGTACAAGGATTCCAGAGGTGGTCGTGCAGTCTCTTGGGATGATTTCTGCCGTGACTTCAGAGCTCATCATATCCCGACGAGCTTTGTCGAGGGTATGCGTGAGAAGTTCAGGAACCTGGAGCAAGGGAGTATGTCTGTCTATCAGTACAACTCTGAGTTTCAGAATCTGGCCCGCTATGCTAAGCAAGATGTTGCAGATGAGAAGTCCAAGATTTATTAGTTCAGAGGTGGCCTCAGGGATGATCTCCAAATTGCGCTCGTCCTTCACGAGCCTCTTGTGTTTGATCAGTTCTACCACTTGGCTCTAAAGTTCGAGGCGGTTCAGCTTGGGGTTGAGAATTCCAGGAAGCGATTCAGAGACTCCAACCCTTCCTCGTCCAGCTCTCAGATTGTTCCTAAGCAACAGAAGTATTGGGTTCCTCCTCCTCCTCTGTTTCGTCTTCCTCAGCAGCAGAAGCAGCACGGTGGTCATGGACCTTCCCACCCACCCAACCCAGGTTTTCATCAGTGGCCCCATGCACCAAAGTCAGCAAATGCTCCTCCTCCGGGCAACTTCCGTCCGCTCTCAGAGGTTACGTATCACAAGTGTGGTCAGAAGGGACACTACTCCAACAAGTGCACCAACCAGCAGCGTCTTCCACCTCCTCCTCCTATCAGGCCCCCAGGCAGTGCTATGGTGAAGCACAATCCAAAGTCAGCAAGAGTGAACATGGTCAATGCAGCTGAAGCAGAGGATTCTTCTCAAGTGATAATGGGTAATCTCTTGGTTAATTCTATTCCTGCAAAAGTTTTGTTTGACACTGGTGCATCACATTCATTCATGTCAAAGACATTCTTCTCCAAGCATGACTTTGATTCTGAATATTTGAGTAAAGCATTGCGTGTTGTTTCTCCCGGCACTCTCATGAGCGCTAACAAGGTCGTTCCGGATGTTTCTATCAAGATGGGTAATTATTCTTTTCTGGCCTCTCCAATTGTGCTCGGCAATTCCGATATTGATCTTATTCTTGGCATGGATTTTCTGGCGATGAACAAGGCTTATGTTGATTGCAAAGCCAAAGAAGTTCAATTGACTCATCCTTTTGAAGATGTGATCATTTTCACTGCTCGCGATGACACGATTCGTCTATTTTCTCTCAATGAGAAGGGTGAAATTTCTGCCATTTCTCAAATTCCCGTTGTCTCGGATTATGAAGATGTCTTTCCAGAATAGTTGCCAGGAATGCCTCCTCACAGGCCAGTTGAGTTTGTGATTGAACTCGAGCTTGGAACTGAACCGGTTTGCAAGTGTCCTTATAAGCTTGGCCCCGAAGAGCTAAAAGAATTGAAGAAGCAGCTAGATGAACAAGAGCGTCTGGGTTTGATCAGACCAAGTTCTTCACCTTGGGGTTGTGCTGTTCTGTTTGTCAAGAAGAAGGATGGCATGGACCGACTATGTGTCGATTACTGTCCATTGAATAAGAAGATAATCAGAAACAAGTATCCACTTCCCAACATCAATGAGTTGTTTGAGCAATTGAAAGGTGCCAAGGTTTTCTCGAAGTTAGATCTCTGTATGGGCTACCATCAAATCCGTATTCGTGAAGAAGATATTCCAAAGACTGCTTTCAGGATGAGTTTTGGCTCTTATGAGTACACCGTCATGTCCTTTGGTCTAGAGAATGTGCCTCCGACTTTCTCCAGAATGATGAACTTCATATTCTCTCCTTTAAAGAATGAGTTCGTCTTGGTGTATTTGGATGACATTCTCGGGTTCTCGGAGACCCAAGAAGAGCATGCAGAGCATCTCCGGCTTGTGCTTGACAAGCTAAGAGAGCATCAGTTCTATGCAAAGTTCTCCAAGTGTCAGTTTTCGCTCAATGAAGTGGTGTACCTTAGGCATGTCATCTCTGCCGAGGGCATTAAAGTGCACCCTGAGAAATTTGAGGCAATTGTGAAGTGGGAGCCTCCTCAGAATGTCAAGCAACTTTGTAGCTTCCTCGGGCTTGCAAGTTACTGCAGACGATTCGTGGAGAACTTCTCTCAAATTGCTAAGCCTCTGTCTAACCTCCTTCAGAAGAGTGTCAAGTATGTGTGGACTCCTGAGTGTGATGTGGCGTTCAATACACTCAAGGAAAAGATGACTTCAGCTCCAGTTCTCACTCCTCCAGATGAATCCAAGCCTTTCCAAGTGTTATGTGATGCTTCCCTCCAAGGTCTTGGTGGTGTTCTCATGCAAGATAAGAAGGTTGTGGCTTATACCTCGCGTCAGCTGAAGCCTAGCGAGAAGAACTACCCCACTCATGATCTTGAGTTGGCGGCAGTTGTTCATGCTCTGATGACCTGGAGGCATCTATTGTTGGGAAGACCAGTTGAGGTGTTCACCGACCACAAGAGCTTGAAGTACATTTTCACTCAACCCAATCTCAATCTTCGGCAAACACGTTGGGTGGAAATGAATGAGGAGTACAATCCAAGCATTGAGTATACTCCTGGAAAACCAAATGTCATTGCAGACGCGCTGAGAAGAAAGGCGTACTGCAACAGTCTCATTCTCAAGCCTCTCCAACCCGAGCTTTGTGTAGCATTCCGCAAGCTCAATCTCCAAGTTGTTCCTCAAGGATTTCTTGCCAATCTTCAAGTCTCTCCGACTCTAGAAGATCAGATTCACCAAGCTCAGCTTCTCGATGCTATGGTGAAGAAAGTTAAGAAAGGTGTGGCCAAGAGCATTCCAAAGTATAAGTGCTTCCGTGTTGATGACAAAGATACCTTGTTCTTTGAGGACCGTCTGGTGGTTCCAAAAGGTGATCTCAGGAAGGTTATCATGGATGAAGCACATAATTCCCTCCTCTCAATTCATCCAGGAAGTTCCAAAATGTATCAGGACCTCAAGCATACCTTCTGGTGGACTCGTATGAAACGTGAGATTGCTCAGTTTGTGAACGAGTGTGATGTTTGTTGCAGAGTGAAGGCGGAACATCAACGTCCAGCAGGCCTCCTTCAGCCTTTGCCCATCCCAGAGTGGAAATTCGATCATGTTGAAATGGATTTCGTCACTGGGTTTCCTAAGTCCAAGAGAGGAAACGATGCCATCTTCGTGGTCATCGACAAGCTCACCAAAGTTGCCCACTTCCTTCCGGTCAAAGAATCTATCTCGGCAGCTCAGCTAGCAGAGATGTACATGTCAAGGATAGTTTCTTTGCACGGTATTCCTCAGCTCATATCCTCAGATCGTGGAAGCTTCTTCACTTCCAAGTTTTGGGATTCCTTCCAGACTGCAATGGGGACCAATCTCCGTTTCAGTACACCTTTCCATCCTCAGACTAGTGGTCAAGTTGAGAGAGTCAATCAAATCCTCGAAGATATGCTCAGAGCTTGTGTGATTTCTTTTGGCATGAAGTGGGAAGATTGTCTCCCGTTTGCTGAGTTCTCATACAACAACAACTTCCAAGCAAGTTCCGGCAAAGCTCCTTTCGAGATTCTCTATGGCAGAAAGTCTCGCACCCCGCTCAATTGGTCTGAAACCGGTGAGCGTCAAATCCTTGGTAATGACAGGATCACTGAAGCAGAAGAAATGTGCCGTGTCATTCCTGAAAATCTCAAAGCAGCTCAATCCCGTCAGAAGAGTTATTATGATAGCAAGCATCGTGACATGTCCTTTCAGATCGATGATTTTTTCTATCTCAGAGTGTCTCCTATGAAGGGCACTCAACGCTTTGGCATCAAAGGAAAGCTTGCTTCACCCTTTGTGGGTCCTTTTAAGATTGTGGGCAAGAGGGGTGACCTTGTCTACCAACTCGAGCTTCCTCCCAATTTCTCAAATGTGCAGATGTGTTTCATGTCTCTCAGCTCCGGAAGTGTTTCAAGACTCCCGAGCGCACTGTTGATCTCCAAGACATTGATCTCCAAGCAGACCTATCCTATCATGAGCATCCAGTTGCTATCCTTGAAGAAACTGAGCATAAGACTCGCAACAAGTCAATCAAGTTTCTAAAGGTGAAGTGGTCACATCACTCCGACAAAGAAGCCACTTGGGAACGAGAGGACCTTCTCCGTTCTGAATTTCCCGAATTCTTCCGTTCCTAGATCTCGGAACGAGATCCTCATGTATTGGGGGAGAGTTGTAACAGCCCAAGTGCATTCCTTCCAACCTTTGTAATATTTCATGTGTGAACCTTCCAAGTTTTGCCATCATGTGGTTTGAGTAATATTATTTTGCTTCATGTCATTTCTTGCATCATGGCATCATAGCATCATTCATGTTTTGCATCATACCTTGCTCATGTGGTGTTGTGTTGTGTGTATGTGTGTTGAGGTTTGGTGTCTTACTTGATAGGATACCCCTCCTCTATTTCTCAAAAAAAAACATAACCACCTCCCCTTTTCAAATAATACCATAGGTGATGTATTTACTAGCTCTTTTCCCTGGGATAAAATGTTGCACCTCTTCCAAATATTCTGTTTGGAATTGTTGAGTAGCTCTTATGCATGGTGGAAAGATTTTTGTCTTTTGGATCTTTCCAAATAGAGTCCTATAATAAATATATGTGTTTTATTTTGTTTGCTCTAAAAAAATGCCAAGTCATTTTTAATAAACAGGGCATGTTTTGGTGATTCCAAAACAGATTTTCTTTCTCAAAGATTCACTTTTCTTCTTCCCTGGCATTTATTTTTGTTTTGCTGTTTATTTAAAAGAAAAGGGTTTTGTTTTGAGAGAGAGAGAGAGAGCATTCCCCAGCTGGGCCTTCTCCTTCCCGCGGCCCAACTAGCATTCTTGCAGCCGAGCAGAGCCCCCCCCCACGCGTTCGTCGTCCAACTCCTGTACGGCACCCCATCCAGAGAGCCTCGTCGGCGTTCCCCTTGATTTCACGGCCGTTCGGCGCCCATAGCCTCTTTATAAGGTGTCCCCGGTGCCCTAGGTTCTCCCCGCAACCCATTCCTTCCCTCTCCTCTGCCCGCTGCCGGTCAGGTAAGGCGCCCATGCTAAAGCCGTCGCATGTCCGCCACGACCCGGCCGAGCTCAAGCTCATGCTCGGGGTAGTGCCTCCGCCTCGTCTCCGACCTACCCGACGGCGTGGATCGAACCCTGGGAGCCCCATCCGTCTGCTTCGGCTACGCGCGCGACGCCTCCGAGCCCGAAGCCCCTCTCCCCCGTGGTCTTCTTCCTCTTCGTCTCGGGCAGGAGATCGCCGAAGTTCGTCGCCTTGTCGCCGTCGCCTCGGTGCCTCTGCGTCGACGCCGTCTCGCCACAGGTAGCTGGGTAACTTCGGCCTCCAACCTACCATTCTGATTTCGTAGGTAGCTAGCCGTAGGCCGCGCCGACCCCTTGTCATCTTCGTGCTCCTGGAGCTCCGACCAAGTCTGTTTTTTGTGTGTGTGTGTTGTGTTTTTGTGCCGCGACGTGCCCGTGCTCCAATCCGCGCGTGTGTTGCTGCTGCGCACCTCTCGCACGCATTGTGTGCCTTGCCTCGCCTCGCCGCGCTCTCGTCGCGTGCCTGCATCGCCGTGCTTTGCCATGGTCGAGCGAGTTCCTCCTTGAGCTCGAATGTCACTCCGTACCCTGCGCAGCCATGTCCTACCACGTGGAACGGGACCCTCGTGGGATTCCGCAGCCCCGCCATAGTCTCTCTGCCCCGGTGGTCGCCGGAAGCCTCGCCGGCGATGTCTTTGTTTTCTCTGGAGAGAGGTGGAAGAACCCCGCGCCTTTGCATGTTCAAGAGTTAAAAAAAACCTCCCATATCAAGCCAAGCACCGTAGCGCAGTGGTAGCCCTGCCTCTGTCTCACCTGGGAGACCCAGGTTCGAGTCCCCGCACCCCATATTTTGTTTTGTTTTCTGATTTTATTCCCGCACATGCATGATCATACATATATCTTAGCGCCCTCCCTATAGACAGCAACTAGACCCTATCCCAGTGGTCAGCGAGTTCGCTCGTGGGAAGGGGGTCTCGGGTTCGAATCGCCCCTGAGCCCCATTTTAGTTTTCCCTGCGATTTACATAGGTGTGTATGACAGTGGGCCCTAGGCATACATGTCATGCCCTACATGCCCCTAGTGCCACTGCTAGGTGGCCCCCTTTTTTTTCATTTTTGTTTTGTGTTGTTTTGAAGAGTATCTGGAATATTTCCATTTAGGGAAGATGCCAATTTTGTTTTTATTCCAATTCTGTCAAGTTCCTAGTACATGCCAAATCCGGCATATGAGTGACTATAAGTGCCTAGTTGTTTTTGTGATTGCAATTGAGGGAGTTTTACCAACAGTAATATAGGCTTGTGATATATGGTTTTGGGGTAGAAAAATTCAGTGAACCCAATGGTGTGGTTGGTTTTGTCATTTGGACATGTTTGCAAAAATGTCATTTTGTGATATTGTGCCATTTTGTCTTTTTCACATGAATTAATTCTTGCACTATATGGAAAACTTGTCAACTTGAAATATACTCATTTGTGTATGTGCTAGCCCCTGGTATTTTTGCATGCCATGATAGATCATCATATGGGTGGGAATCTTGATGTTAACATGCCACTAAAAATCTGTTTTCACATGCCCAAAATATTCTAAGTGTTGGAGATCTGTTATTTTGTTGCCATGTTATCTAGATGGTTCCCATGCATATATTGTTCCTTTGGAGTTGGCACCATGGCATGAATTGTTGTACTTGTCATCCTCTGTAGATGTGTGCCAAGATCTTGTGTATTAGGCTAATGCATCTTATACAAAACTTGCTGTCAACATGCCATTCTGTTAACAAGTGCCAAGTTTGCCTCTTGTAAATTTCATAAAGTCTGTGAATCTGATATTTTCAATATGTCATATTGTGAGGATGGTAGCCATTGATACATGCATATTTTGATGTTGCCATAAAGTAATAAATTGAAGTACATGTTGCCTTCTATCATCCTGTTAATTTTCATGCCATGAAAGCTCCTGTAGCATATATAAAAGTTGCTGTCAAGATGCTATCATGTTAACTCAGATTCTGTAAAACTGAAATTTCACTAAGTCCCTAAAAAACTGATTCAACATGCCATCTTGTGGGCATAATTGCCATTGATCTATGCTTCGTTTCATGTTGCTGTAGATAGATGATTTGTTGTACATGCTGTATACTTGATGCCCCTGCCGTGGTTGTGAATTGAAACCTGTTGTAGCTCTAGTTAAGTTTGTTGCAAGATGACATGTTGCTCTTTCTGGACAGATTGTGTGTTGGGTTGTTTTGTGACTTGTGGGAGCTATACTCCATTGTTTTGCTTGTTCTTTAGCTCTATTTTTGCTAGATTTTCATTTCCTATCCAGTGACATCCTTGGAATACCAAGGAATAGCCCATGGCCTCCCCCATCTTGTGTTTTGTCTCCGTTAACGTTCGTACCTTGCCGAGAGTGTACCGTGAGCTACGTTACTCCGTTTGCAATGTTCTACATATGCATTTGCATTGATTTTGCATGAAGCATTCATATTTGCCATGATCATGCATGTTCAAATAACTAAACTTGAGGTTCTGTCCAGAATACTAAAGAACTTAATAATTGCATGAGAAACATGACTAGCATAGGGTTGCCATGTTAAATACATCAACTTGGTCATGCATCATCTCGTTTGTGCATTGCACCTTGTTTGTATGTTTGTTTGGGGTTGTTTCTCTTTGGGTAGACGCGAGTGTCGAACCTAAGTACGAGGATCCAGGAGAGTACAGCTACGAGGACCCAGCTCTTTGTCCCTCTGAAGAACCAACAGGCAAGATGATCATACCCGGATCCCGACACTATTTTTGCCTTGCTAGATGTCTCGCTTTTACCGTTATGTTTCGTTACCTACCACTTAAACTGTCAGCCTCCTAAATTTCCATGAAAGCCTCTAACCCCTCCACTACCTAGCAAACATTGATTGGCTACGTTTCCGCTGCTCAGCCCTTATCTTATAGCGTTGCTAGTTGCAGGTGCAAGCTTTCCATGGTCAACATGGATTTTGGTTATATCACTCTATTTACTGTTATTTAAAATAATGCACATATATATCTGGCAATGGTGGAAGGCTTGGCTTTTTCCCCGGTGTTTTGTTCCGCTTTTGCCGCACTAGTTCCGAGTACCGGTGTTATATTCCATATTTTGCGCTCCTAACATGCTCGAGGTTGTTATGGGGACCCCCTTGACCATTCGTTTTAGATTAAAACTTGTCTGGCAAGACCCAACTTTGGTACTACATTTGCTAAACAACTTAATAAAATTGCATAGGGCATAGCTACCCCGTGGATAATTAATCAACCCCCAGGCCAGTGCTCCTCATGAGTGTTGGTCCAACCTAGAGCACTGTGCGGGGCCACCCCAGGGCAACTTGGATGATTTCTATCAGGCCACCGTACGCGTCGCTTATCCGTCGTGTCCTAGGAATGAGATACGCGGCTCCTATCGGGTTCGTCGACACGTCGGGTGGTCTTGCTGGACTTGTTTTACCTTTCTCGAATGTCTTGCGCGAGGAATTCCGATTATACTTCGGGCTATCTCGAGGTTGAGGTTTTCCATTGGATTTTCCTAGGAAATCACGGGATTCATGGTCGAGGTTATTCCCGCGGCGTGTGGTTAGTTTGTGATGGATGAGTTGGAGCACCCCTGCAGGGTTAAATCTTTCGGAAAGCCATGCCCGCGGTTACATGGCAACTTGGAAATTTGTTTAACACCTGGTAATAGTTAACTTGAAGTAAACTCAATAAAATACACCAACTATGTGCGTAACCGTGACTGTCTCTTCTCGTGAACATGAACCGAGAGAGAACACTGTGGGGTTATGATTGACGTAAGTTGGTGTTCAGGATCACTTAGTGATCATGCTAGTTCACTTCCGTCTTACGTAGGCCACCATATTTACATACTTGTTATCGTAAGTTAGCCACCAAATACATGCTTAGGTGCTTGATGCAGCCTCACCACTTAACCTTTCCTCACCCAATGGCTTACATAGTTTCGGTACCCGGGTTATGAGATTGTTGAGTCCATGTGGCTCACAGCTTACAACAATACGGGTACAGGTGTTGACGAGTACGTGCCAGATGACTTGTCGCAGCTCCAGTGGGAGTATGATGAAGAACGTAGGCGTATGTATGTTACGTATCCAGATGAATAGGGAGCTTTGTGGTGGTGATCCTCGGATAGCAAGATAGTTTATCATTGCTTCTTTTATCGTTTGATTTCGTCCGTAGCCGGACCCTGTCTTCTGGATGATGTATGAATGATTTGTGTGAACTTGTAAGATAGCTTGTGGCGAGTGTAAGCCAACTCATATACTCATCTCTTCCTACATGTATGCAATGTTTACTGTACTTGCGAAACGACTAGACGCGCTTCTATCCCCGTCGAGGCCCTCGTGCCTTAATAGGGATAGGATCACATCTTGGGCGTTACACCAACCTAGCCCCGCTGTAACAAGGAGCTGACAAAGTACACTGGTCGCTGCACCACTTTCTTCTTCGCCACTTCCTTGAAGCTGCCTTCGCTTGCTTGCTTAGGTTCCCCTTGATCTGTATCAGGTCCTGCCACGAATGCTTCGGTTTTACCCCTGGCGGAATCAGTCGCAGCGGCCGCATCTTCATCCACTTCTCACTGCGCCACCAGTGCTACACTAACCACTTGATTCGTTACCTCTAAAAGTATAGCAGCCACGGTTCTTGCGGTTTAGGTGCGACCAAGGTGGGAGCGGAGGAAAGGTAAGCCTTTAGATCTTGCAGCGCTGCTTCTGCTTCCGGGGTCCACTTCATCGGTCCGGCCCTTTTCAGAATCTTAAAAAAGGGTATGGCGCATTCAGCGGATTTGGAGATGAACCTACTCAACGCGGCAATGCATCCGGCCAAGCGTCTTACATCCTTGACGGACTTGGGTGCATGTATCTGCCCGATTGCTTTAATCTTGTCGGGATTGGCTTCTATTCCTCACTGAGATACAAAGAACCCAAGCAGCTTGCCGGATGGGACACCAAACACACATTTCTCAGGGTTGGGTTTCAAGTAGATCTTGCACAAGTTTATGAAAGTGTCTTCCAGGTCTTGTATGAGGGTTGCTCCATCTTTGGTTTTGACTACTATGGCATCCATGTAAGCTTCCACATTCTTGTGCAACTTGGGTTCAAATCCAATCTGTACGCCCCTTGCAATGGTAGAACCAACGCTCTTTAACCCGAAGGGCATTCGTACAAAGCAGTACGTGCCACACGGAGTTATGAACGTGGTTTTTTCCTCATCTTCCTTGGCCATGAATATCTGATGGTATCCGGAGTAGGCGTCCAAGAAGGAAAGCAAGTCACACCCGGAAGTGGAATCAACAATCTGATCGATGCGCGGCAAGGGAAAAGGGTCCTTCGGGCATGCTTTGTTTAAGTTAGTGAAATCAATGCAAAGCCTCCATTTCCCATTCGCCTTGCGCACCAGTACCGGGTTGGCTAACCAAGTTGGATGCAACACTCCTCTGACCAAACCAGCTGCTTCTAGTTTCTTGATTTCCTCGGCGAGCAACTGCTGCCGCTCCAAGGCTTGCTTTCTAACTTTCTGCTTGACGGGCCTAGCATGAGGGTAGACAGCAAGGTGGTGCTCAATTACCTCCCTGGGAACACCGGGGATGTCAGATGGTTGCCAAGGAAACACATCGACATTCGCCCATAGGAAGGCAATGAGCGCGCTTTCCTATTTGTCATTAAGGGTGGCATTAATGATAAACGTACCATCAGCGCCATCCTGCCCTGCCGGGACCTTCTTCGTCGCAGGATAGGTGACCTTGGATCTCTTTCTAGTGGAACTCTCCTGGAGGTCATCGACGGGCGCAGCGCACTCCAGAGAGGCGCGCTTCCTGGAGTCCTTGTCGGCGTCTCTGCTAGAGTTCTTCCCCTTTTTTGATTCCTTGGTGGGAGCTTGTGCCTCCTCGACTTCAGCTGCTACCGCGTCTCGGTACATCTTGTCCACACATATAACTGCATCCTTCTTATCAGATGGGATGGAGATGATTCCGACGGGCCCTGGCATCTTCAAAGTGTTGTAAACATAGTGGGATGCTGCCATGAATTTTGCCAGAGCTGGGCGACCAAGAATTCCATTGTAAGGCAGAGGGAGTTCGACCACATCAAACACCACCTTTTCAGTCCGGTAGTTCAACTCCCCGCCAAACGTCACAGGCAAAGTGATCTTTCCCTTGGGTCGACTCCTGCCGGGGTTGATTCCTTGGAATGTGCCCATTGCTTTGAGCTCTCCGTCGGGGATCTGCAGCCTTTCAACCACCTTAGGAGAGATTAAGTTCAACCCCGCCCTGCCGTCAACTAACATCTTGGTTACTTTGAGGTTGCGGATTGTTGGGGAGACCAACAATGGAAAATATCCGACCGCAGTGGTGCGGTCAGGATGATCCTCTTCGTCAAAGATGATAGGCGTGCGGGACCATTTGAGTGGCCTTCTGGACTCTGCAGCTGGCTCCATGGCGTTGATCTCACGCGCCCGCTGCTTGAGCTGGCGATGGGAGGAATGCAATGATTCACCCCCATCAACACACATGGCTTCAGTTGCCTTCTGGAACTCTCGATCACTAGACTATTCATCATCCTCATCATCACTCATAGCATCTCCTTCTTTCTTCTCACGGCCTCTAGCCGGTTTTTCCTTCTGTTGCGGGGCCTTGCTGCGGCGCCCTCCTCTACAACCACGGCCCTTCCCGACAGCACCATCTTGGCCTCTCTCCTTGTCACGCTTCTCGTATTCAGCCTTCTGCTTTTCAGCAAGCTACTCAACTTGGCGGCATTCTTGGAGATCATGACCTTTGGTGCGGTGGATTTTGCAGCATGGCCCATCACACTTTCCGGTTTTCTCTGCCGCCGCGGCCTCCCGGCAATCAGCGCACGTGGCAGCTCCCTTGCCGGGGTCCTCGGCCTTGGCCTTCTTGCCGGCATTGAGATTACCAGAGCTCTCAACGACCAACACTGCCTTTCCCTTACGCTTCTTGTTGCACCTCCGGCTTTACCCCTTCGAGCCAGGGGCATCATCATCATCGTCTGAGTCGACTTCGACGCCAGCCTCCTCCCCGGGTAGTCGCCTTCCTTCCTCAGCACGAGCACACTTGTCCGCCAAGGTGTATAACTCATTGACAGTCTTGGGGAGTTTAACATTCAACTTGGCCAGCATCCTCCTATTGCGCACATTCGAATGGAACGCGGCAATCACGGCAGCGGGGTGTATCTCTAGAATATTGCGGTGTACTCGACTTAACCTCTGGATGTACTTCCGCAAGGTTTCTCCCTCCTTCTGCAGAAGGACCTGCAGATCGTTGGCCTGTCCTGGCTCCTGGTGGCCACCTGTGAAGGCGCCGACAAACTCGTTGACAAAGGGAAATAGTTGGCGAGTACCTTCTCATCTCTTCCCCCGGCGGCTTGAACGGCTATCGTATAGATGCCCAGGAATTCCGCAAGGTTTAACTTCCCGTCATATTTCTCCGTCAGTTCGGGCTTGAAAGCTCGGGCCGATGGCCAGCGGACCTGCTGCAGCTCCCAAGTGAAGGCAGGGCACCCAACCTCATAAGGCAGGTACCCGCCAACACTGGGCGCGGGGTCGCTAGTATCTAGGCCGTTGCGCCTGTCGGATTGGCGGTATGCTTCCCGGCGTCACTCTATGGTGATGCGCGCGTCTTCCCTCCGCCGGTCTTCCAGGACACGCCACTGGTCCCGGCAATAGTGCGGGCCGGACGAGACCATAGACGCTTCGTCGGGCTCGTCAGCATATGGAGTTCGTTGTGGCTGCCTCTGGGTCTGTTGGCGCGGAGGGGATTGCACCGTTGGCGCGGCCCCCTCGACCCGACCATCAGCCTGGGCCACCGTCACCATCCACAAACGCCGTGACGGCTCTGCATGCTGCGATTTGCCGGCTTCGACAAAGACGATCAAACTCTGGATGGTGGCTCTCCACTCATCCATCTTGTCAGCCGCCGGTGGGAAATTTAACAGTAGTTGGGCCGCGCCATCGCTTTTGCTGCCATGGCCAGCATGGCTAGAGAGGCGGATTGCGATGTGCTCGACTCCTGGTGGAACCAAGAGGGGCGTCGTTGCATTCTTGTCGCCGTGCACCGGTCTCCGGGGCGGTCTGACGTGGAGGAGGCCGGACTTGTGGGTCTATGGCCTGGTTCGGCGCTCCGTCTTGTCCTGGGTGACGCGCGCCCAACAGCCATGCCTGAGACGGGCGCAGCTGGGAGATCACGGCTTGACCCAGATTGGGCGCCGCTGTTGCGGCCACGACCACCAGCACGGCGGGGAGGTGGAGACTGAACGTTTCCTCCTCCCGCGGCGCTAGGGCTGAGCTCGCCAAAATGTTGCTGTTGTTGCTCTTCTTTGGCGTTCCTCGCTCCAACTTCGGCCGCGGAGGACACGACGGTGGCGCCGCTTGAGCCAATCACGTCACCCACGACGCCCACCTCACTCGTCGCTGCCACGGTGCCCACGGTGACCGCAGCTGCATGCGAGGGGGCTTTCGAAGTGGAGGGATGCGCGGTCGCGCCAGTATTCTTCTTGGGAGCCATGGATGAAGAAGACGGCGATGGAGATCAACACGTTGCTCACGATCTCAGGTTCACGCAAATGACGCTCCCCCTACCTGGTGCGCCAAAGATGTCGGATCACAATGCACACGATCACCTATGGAGCCATGGGCCCCTTTGTGGTTCGGCAGGGGTGACGTCACGTTGCACAAAGAGCAGAGGTAGTGAGGCAGCACGGCGATGAGACACTGGTGTTTTACCCAGGTTCGGGCCGCTGAGAAGCGTAAAACCCTACTCCTGCTTTGGTGGATTGATCGGGGGGAACACGAAGCACATGCATCTCTCAAACCCGGCAAGCTTGCCTTCGGGAGAGCTACTACGCCAATACAAGTGTACAAAGGTCCGAATCGTTAGCTAGGTTGCCTTGGGCCTCCTTTTATAGCTCAAGGGGAAACCACAGTGGCAAAACAGACATTACCTAGTGATTAGATAGCTAACAGTGCTATCATACCTAACTCTGGCACTTAGGACAAAATGCCATAAATGCTAGCCTAGGTGGCGTGCGGGGATGCATCCCCGGCAAGCTTCTACCACCGCTTAGCTGGCTATTGCTTAGTATCTTGACAGGCCCTTGGACGGGTATCAAACAGGCATAATCTATCTCCCAGCGCGTCGCCACATACTTAGCGAGAGCCACTTAGCCACCTGAGGGCTCAACACCGCATCGATAACTGACTGGCATTGCGATGCGGTGGAGCGGTGGCCGATCGGCTCGCGCCTGCCGGGGGATGGCTTGCTGGGTCTTCCTGAAGATGTGCATGCCTTGGTCCCCGGCAGGCACCGGGGACGTGATTGGCGTGGTTCGGGCCCATTCTGGGCCGTTGCATCGACCTTGCCAGCGTTGCTAGCCAGCGTAGGTTGCTTCTGCCGGGGCCTTGGTCTCGAATGTTGGCTTCATCTTCTTGATGCGCTCCTTGATCTTATGAAGAGCGGCTTCTCCGGCTTGGACTGGGTTCATGTTGACGGGTTCTGCTACTACTGCCTGTGCATAAGTCAGGGGCACTGGGTACCCCAGTCCTAGTGCACCGACAAAAGTAGAACAACAATAGTAACAGTAACAATAGTAGCAGCAGTTTTGTAGTGATTGTAATAGTAGAAATAGCAATAGTAACTTAGCAAGATTCAATATATGAAAAGCGTAGGCCATGGATCAGCAATGGAAAGATATGGATGCCATTCATCATGTAACAGTTACACACTAGAGCGACACGAAACTTGCTCCAATTCATCAATATAATGTAGGTATGTATTCCGTATATAGGCGTATGTGCTTGCAATAAGAACTTGTATGACATATTTTGTCCTACCCTCCCGTGGCATCGGGGTCCATGAGGAAACTAAGGGATATTAAGGCCTCCTTTTAATAGATAACCAGAACAAAGCATTAACACATGGTGAATACATGAACTCCTCAAACTACGACAATCACCGGAACGAATCCCAATTATTGTCACCATGGGGTATGAGGATCATGACACATAGTAGGTGCATACAACTTGAAAGATAGGATCTAAAACACTCTCATATTTATGAAAACATAATAGGTTCAGATCTGAAGTCATGGCACTTGGGCCCTAGTGACAAGCATTAAGGATATCAAAGTCATAGCAACATCAATCTGAGAACATAGTGGATACTAGGGATCAAGCCCTATCTAAATAACTAGATTGCATGATCAATCTCATCCACACACATCACCGTCCAACAAGCCTACAAAGGAATTAGTTACTCCCGGTGGTGAGCATCATGGAATTTTTGATGGAGAAGGGTTGGTGATGATGACGGCGATGATCTCCACTCTCCGGAGCCCCAAACGAACTCTAGATCAGCCCTCCCGAGGAAGAACGGGAGGTGACGGTGGCTCCGTCTCGTAAAACACAATGAAATCTTCTCTCTAATTTTTTCTCTGAAGATGTGAATTTATAGGACTGAAATTAGAGTCAGGGGACCCACGAGCTAACATGGCACACCCAGAGGGATGGGCGCGCACTGTTGGCTCGTGGCCCACAGGCAGCCCCCCTCTGGTGGTTCTTCGCTCCATAATTATTCATATATTCCAGAAATAATTCACAAAAAGTTCCATCCAATTCTGGGAACTTATATTTCTGCACAAAAATAACACCAAGGTAGTTCTACTGAAAACGTCGGTCCGGGTTAGTTTCATTCAAATCATGCAAATTAGAGTCCAAAACAAGAGCAAAAGTGTTTGGAAAAGTAGATACATTTGAGACGTATCAACTCCCCCAGGCTTAACTCATTGCTTATCGTCAAGCAATTCAGTTGATAAATTGAAAGTGATAAAGAAAACTTTCCCAAATTCTTTTGTTCTTGTTTTTATACATATGCTTAGCTTGTGTTCAGGTTTTCAACATAAATCATAAATAACCATATCGATGATAACACTTAACTATTATATTTACTCATCACAATAACATAACCAACTAGCGAGCTATAAAATATTTCACATGCCAACAATTTGTCAAAACAATCATGATATAATATGATACCATGGTATCTCGCTAGCCCTTTCTGAGACCGCAAAACATAAATGCAGAGCACCTCTGAGGTTCAAGCAGTGACTAAACATTATAATTCAGGGTAGAAAAGATCCAGTCATGCTTACATCCAACATTAACTAGACCCAATGCATTAGAATGCCAATAGTGCTCTCCGGTCTGGTGCTTTAGTAAGAAGATGATGACTCGGGAATAAAAATAAAATAACATGAAAGTAAATAGAAAGGCCCTTCGCAGAGGGAAACATTGATTTTAAGAGATGCTAGAGCTCATGGTTTAAAATAGAGATGAAATTGTAATTTTGGGTGCGTCGGGGTACACAAACAGGGGTGTTAGCTTGCCCCTGACTTGTGCACGGATGATAAGCCTCCGACCCGATGGCCTAAGCCTGCCGGGCGAAGCTACTGCCCTGTCAAACATCAGTCCAAGCTAGAGAAGCCGCACTTCATGAGATCAAGGAGCGCATCAAGAAGACGAAGCCAACATTCGAGACCAAGACCCCGGCAGAGGCAACCTGCACTGGCTAGCAATGCCGGCAAGGTCGACGCAACGGCCCAGAACGGGCCCGAACCGCGCCAATCACGTCCCCGGTGCCTCCCGGGGACCGAGGCACACACATCTTCAGGAAGACACGGCAAGCCATCCCCCGGCAGGCGCGAGCCGATCGGCCACCGCTCCACCGCATCGCAACGCCAGTCAGTTGTCGATGCGGTGTCGAGCCCTCAGGTGGCTTAGTGGCTCTTGCTAAGTACGTGGCGACACGCTGGGAGACAGATTATGCCTGTGTGACACCTGTCCAGGGGCGTGTCAAGATACTAAGCAATAGCCGGCTAAGTGGTGGTAGAAGCATGCCGGGGATGCATCCCCGCACGCCACCTAGGCTAGCATTTATGGCATTTTGTCCTAAGTGCCAGAGTTAAGTATGATAGCACTGTTAGCTATCTAGTCACTAGGTAATGTCTGTTTTGCCACTGTGGTTGCCCCTTGAGCTATAAAAGGAGGCCCAAGGCAACATAGCTAAAGAATCAGACCTTTGGACACTTGTATTGGCGTAGTAGCTCTCCCGAAGGCAAGCTTGTCGGGTTTGAGCGCTGCGTGTGCTTCGTGTTCCCCCGATGAATCCACCAAAGCAGGAGTAGGGTTTTACGCTTCTCAGCGGCCCGAAGCTGGGTAAAACACCAGTGTCTCATCGCTGTGCTGCCTCACTACCTCTGCTCTTTGTGCAACGTGACCTCACCCCTGCCAAACCACAAAGGAGCCCGTGGCTCCATAGGTGATCGTGTGCATCGTGACCCGACATCTTTTGCGCGCCAGGTAGGGGCGTTTGTCATTGGCGCAAACCTGAGATTGAAGGCAGCGCATCAACTTTCGTCATCGTCTCCTCCGCCGGAGGCGTTGAAGGAAAGGAACAATGCTGCTCCCTAGGCCTCATCGTCCCCGTATCCCGTGACATGTCGCCGCTGCAGCAATGGCGGCGACAAGGATGAGGGGCAGTGGCACTGCGGCTGATGCATCCGACATAGACAGCACAACCGCAATGTAGACCACGGTCGAGGACGAGGCGAACTAAGCGGCGGCGCCATCCCTATCGCTATCATCGAGCAAGCCCACCTAATCCCAGGGTGGCGCAGCTCGGTCCGATAGGCAAAAAAAGGTACATGGCTATACCCCCTCTCTCCTCTCCTTCCCCGCCTGTGATCAGCTCTGCATAGCGGTGGTGCCGCCAGTGTCGATAAGCTCTCATGAGACTCTGTCCTGCATTTACCCCGCCAAGGGTAAATCCCGAGGCGAATGCTAGAGCGAATCCATCGGTTGGCACCCCCGGCAAGCGAACCACGGCAAGGTCCCGTTCGCCAATGCCTCCGTGACCTTTGGTCGCTACGGGACCGTTGGACATGAAGGAAAGGATAGGAGGCTTGGCCATTCATATTTAACTTCCCCGTTTTTCGTTAGTTGTGAATGTTTGCATTAACCCGACAGGCTCGTGCCGGGGATTGTACTCATAACTAACGGGCTCCCAAGTTTCTCCATTTGCCCCTCTTCGTTTTCCTTTCGTCTCAGGACAAAAGTGGGTACAAATGCATGTATTCACCGGGAAACAAGAAGAGGAAGGGCAGCCGTGAATGGAGGGAGGGACAACGTGCGTGAATAAATACACGCCAGGATGGAAGGGGAGTCATGACGAAAGCTAAGTTGACATAATTATCAACTTTCATTAGAGCTCGCACTTGTGTATTCCCCCCACTATCGACCGAGGTTTCGTATGTCGAGTCTTGTGCGTGATGGAACCTTACCATATTTGTTTGCGCCCATGTTTTGTTTTGACTCCGCTCAACAAAACATGCAGCAAAACGCCGTCAAGGAAAAACTCACCGGCAGCGTTGAAAGGATAGAGATGGACCTAGAGGGGGGGGTGAATAGGTACAATTACAAATTTTAATTGTTACTAAGCAATTTTAGGCAATAATGCGGAATATGAAGGTGAGCCTAACAATTGCAAGTATGATGCTAAGAGCTAAGCAAGGTAAACAAGTTCCACAAGTATATGAGTAAGCAAGCACAATATGAGCAGGGAAAGACTAAGAGGCAAGTAACCACAAGTAGGGAGCTAGGGTTAGTAATAACCGCAACTCCAAGAGACAAGGATGTATGCCGATGTTAACATCCTTGGAGGGAAGCTACGTCACCGTTTAGAGAGGTGGATGTTATCACAAAGGCACACCAACGCCATGAAGGCTCACCCTATTCTCTCTTTGAGATATCACCACGAAGGCGATTCCCAACCACTAGTGGTAGACCTTGGGGTGGTCTCCAAACCCTCACAAACTTTCCTGGGGTAATCACAATGGTTGATTCCTCGCCGGAGTAATCCTACCTCCTAGGAGTCTCCAACCTCCAAGAGTAACAAGATCCAAGGGGAAATGCTCAAGACTTGCTCAAATCACGATTTACTTTGGTCACAAGAAGGAGAGGGAGAAGATCTTTCTTTTGATTGGAACAACTTTCTCAAACTCACAAGAATCAAACCGGGATCTAAGATTTTGTGGGGGAGCAAGAGAGAGGGAGCACTGGTGTTCTTCGGGCGTGTTACAGTGTAGTGGTCAACCTTATCCCAAAGGGGTAAGGCGCTATTTATACCCACTACAGATTAGAGCCGTTTGGAGCAGAAGTTGACTTGCCCGGATGACCCGGATTACCATCCGGATGATCAGGCCAGTGTCCGGACGATCTGGATGTAAGCCCAGATGAAGATGGTAAAAGCAGAGCTGCGAGGAGGCCAGATGGTCCGGAGGACAGTCCAGATGATCTGGGCAAAGCCCGGATGATCCGGGTGCTTGTCCGGATGATCCAGCTTCATCCGGCGGGGTTCTGTGAAAAAGATGGCTGTATTACTCGGATGATCCGGGACAAGGTCCGAATGATCTGGGCTCAGCCCAGATGATCCGGTCCAGGTCCGGACGAGCCGGCTACAACCAGCGTCGAACAGATGGTCCCTGGTGACAGGGGATGTGTCGTGGTTTTGTCACGGCAGATGTCCTAGTGAAAGGACTTAGGTTCGAGGCCATCGCTAAGGCGGTGAGCTCGAAGGGGTTGATCGGAATCGAGAGACAAGGGTTACCTAGGTTCGGCCCCTCAGAAAGAGGTAAAAGCCTACGTCCTGCTTTGTGTTGTATTGATTGGATATCGATTACAAGGGAGTGACTTCGCTTGACCTAGCTATCGATCAGATGTTTCGTGGCCTAAGCCGCCCAGGTAACCCGCCTTTATATATACAGGTCGAGGCCCTGGGCTTACAAGAGTCCGGGCCGGGTCATACTTGATAACCGACCTCACCTCTAACTATACTTGCCTTGTCTAACAAGCCACCACCGATGGCTGACGCCACCGGTTTACACATTATCTTCTGGCTCTGGGCCTCCAGGCCCACTGAACAAGCTTATCCAAACCTTATCGTTAAGCCGCCAACCACATGACTCGGCCCCACCTGGGAGGGTCTCACCACAGGGTTATATCCCCAACATCAGGCCCCAGATTGATTTGAACCAGTTCATGTCAATCTTCAAATCTTCTGGTTGGCGAATCTTGCATTCTCTGATAAATCTTCATGACTTGCCGTGACGTCATCAGGAAAATCAAAAAAGATTCCCCTGACGTCAGAGCGGATCTTTCTCCATTAATATAACCAGCCCGAGAATCGAGGCACTTTCTTAGTCAATCATCATCATGCCTCCTCGATTCCTGCACCGGACCATTGCTGTTCCATCACATCCTCATAAATAGGCACAGGGGGCCCCATTACTTTCACTTTCCCCGCCGTTGCCTTCTTCTTCTTCCTCCAGATGCCCGTGCCGCCGAAGCTCACCGTGCCGTCCAGACCTCGCCTTCTTCTCTAACACTGGCCGCTGCATCAACCTGATTACGTCCAAAGCATTCCCGCGTTCGTCCGCATCCTCAAAGTTCCATCGTTGCCCCTTGTTTAGATTTGCACTAGCTTTCACAGATTTCTCCCGAGTTCATCGGGTTTTCTCCGTGTTCATCACCGCCCATCGGAGCATTCTTCATAGATTAGAGAAAGAACACTTCTGTAAGCTTTATAACGCTGCTCGAATCATGCGGCCGTCTGCTCAATAGGCATGCCATACTCATTGTAGATTGCTGGCTCACTTTAATCTGCATAGAGGTTGCCTGTTCTTCCACTGGCTTTTTAGGTTTAGGAATATTTTTCTTTTTACCTCGCCTGTAGATCTTAAATCAATAGCTGTAGCTGTTGGAATCTGTTTCTTCACACTTAGTAATTTTTTCAATACTCACTAGCAAACTTGACCCGCCGCCATACTGCCGGCTCACATTGTCATATTGCGGCCTGCTCCGGCGGCTCATAATTTTATACTGACCCGCCAAATACCGTCACCATTTTTAGAGTCATAACTGCCTTGGTCATAATACGTTTTTAATCCGCCATGTATTCATACCCTTCCGTAGCCTTTTAAGCTGCCGCCATGTTTAGAGCCCCAGCTTCTTGCAACTGGGTAAGGTCCGGGGTGAATGAGGAATCACTTAAAGACTTTGTCACCATGGGAGTTCTGCCGGCTCAGGATGTTATCCACTGGCGGATTCCAGGCAACGAAACCACCCCTAAACCCAAGGATGGGGAGGTTATTGTGTTTACAGACCATCTTCTTCATGGCTTCTCCCCGCCCGGGTCTAAGTTTTTCCGAGACGCCTTACACTCCTTCAACCTGCACCCCCAAGACATTGGCCCCAACTCTGTTACCAATTTGTGCCAGTTCCAGACCTTCTGCGAAGCTTATCTGCAAGAAGAGCCGTCTGTTGACCTCTTCATGGAGTACTTCTACATCAATCGCCAAACAGAGATGGCTGATGGACTAAGCCTCGAGCTGGGAGGCGTCACTCTTCAAAGGTAGAGGGATGTACTTTTTCCAGCAGCAACTCTGCCGAGTCATCCCAAAGAATGGAATAAGACTTGGTTTTACTGCCAAGATACTTTGCCAGAAGGGGAGAACCCACTGCCGGGTTACCGTCCTTACCGACTTAGCACTGATATGGAGCTTCCAGACCAGATGTCTGCCGCGGAGCTTGCTCAATATGCCCCAATTTTCTCAAAAATAAGGGCTCTGTTAGCCAACGGGTTAACAGGTGTTGATCTGACCCGCTGCTGGGTCTCTTGGAGGATTCTGCCGTTAAGCCGCCGCGGCGCCTTAATGTGCCAATACACTGGTGAAGTGAACGACCCTCAACGCTTCAACCAGACCCCCTTGACAGACCAGGATCTCAATACCATTGTCAAGTCTTTGCTGGGAGAATCACAAGCCACCTGCAGCAAGACGGGGTTAAGTCCCTTTTCTGCACTTAACCCAGCTCCAGATGTGAGTCTTTCCATCTTAACCCTCATCCATTCTTTTAATGGTGTACTTTATGTACTTTATTAACCTTTCTGCCAATACGTTTTATCATACGTAGGCCGGCTCTTCCTTCTGGAACAAAAAGTTACCCCCTTCCCTCAAGAAGAAAAGCAAAGTCCCCAAGGTGACCAAAGCTAAGGCGCCGGCTCATAGGAAAAGGCAATCAACCGAGGATCTATTCGATTTAGATGACTCAGAGGTAGAACTTGACTCCCTTGGCCTTCTCTTTATGCAACTCATTGACAATGATTACTCATAGGAGGAAGCAGAAACAAGTCAGCTTATGTTGCAGAGGTAACCATTATCTCCTCTGACTTGGAATTTTTACCAGTAAAGTGAATACGGTGGGCTGTACGAAAGGTAAAATGTTCTCGCCCTTTTGCTCACTTGGATCCCAACTTTCTTTTGAAGAAGCAGCAAGAAGACAACAAACGTCAGAACCGGAGCACCGTCTCTGAAAATCTTTTAGCCGGCTTATCAAATGATCCGGCTCCTCAGAAACGGCGCACCGAAGTACTTTCTTGCCTTGAATTTATTTCTTCTGTATGCTAATCTTGCTTTGAAGCTTATTTGTATTTGACAATGCTAACTTTTCAGGACTCTCCTCCTTCTTCCGGCGACTCAACCGCCTCAAAATTGCCTCCCCTTATCATCAACCCGGGGTATGTATTTTTACATCCCGCTCCGTGCGTTAATAGTCTATCCTTGCTCATTGACGTGTAACTTCACCTTTGCTCATAGGGCTCAAGCCAAACGGAGGAAAGTAGGCGGGTCAGCCGCCGCCCCTGATGTTCCAGAGTCGGCAAACCCGAAGCATAACACCCCTGAAGCTCACATTGAGCCCTCTGAAGCTGCCAAAGATGCTCATGAAGAAACTCCTTAGCATAATGAGCCGGCTGATATGGATATTGAGGCTCCTGAGGCTCATCCAGAAGCTAATCCTAAGCCGCCCAGCCCCCAGCCGACAACTGAAAATGTGGCTTCTCATGAAGAAGTTACTGTTACCGGGGTGGCTTAGAAATCTCCAGCTCCCTCCAATGTACTATCAAAACATACTAGTGAAGACGAGGTGGCTTATCTTAAGGAAAGAAAGACTCAATTTGATCTTCCTAACTTGGAAAAACATACCGCCGAAGAGTTGCACTCTGGCTATCTGAGCCATCTCGCTGCAAGCCGGGACATGGAGGCCAACTTAGTTGGCATGATGAAGAAAAAATACGAGGTACTCCACTTCCTTTGCCTTTCCATATATATATATACTCATGTAGCCCCCAAGAACCGGTTCACCTCTCAAAAAGGTCAGCCGGGTCTTCAATCACTTGCCATCCTTCATTGAATTGCGTCGTAGCCCCCAAGGGATGGGTCATGATGTAAATAATGAGTCGGCACTTAATCATAAAATAAGAGCCAATCATAGCCCCCAAGGGCCGGGTCATTATGTAAGTAATGAGCCAACACTTAATCATAGAATAAGAGCCAATTGTAGCCCCCAAGGGCCGGGTCATTATGTAAGTAATGAGACGACACTTAATCATAGAATAAGAGCCAATTGTAGCCCCCAAGGGACGGGTCATCTTCAAAAAGATGATCTGTGTCTTTTCATAAACCTGATCCTTAGACTTGTAAAGCAACGTGTAGCCCCCAAGGGCCGGGTTATCTTCATGGAAATAACTCGGGTCTAGAAGAAAAAACTGAGACACATTAGCCCCCAAGTGTTAAGTATATTGCTTGCAATCTGCTTGGGACTTGTAATGACTCTGCCAAAACTTCTAAAAACCGGTATGAGCCGGACTGGCGGCTTAAAACTGACAATGCTACCTTGTTATGACTTGTATTTTGCAGGAATCTTTAAATGCCGCTGTGTCCAACGTGTCAGACCTTAAAAAGAGTCTAGCACTGCAACAAAAAGGCCGAGCAGAAGCCGACACCAAGTATCAGATCGCCTTGACTGAGCTGGATGTAATCAAGGCTGAGCTGAAAACACTCAAAAAATCTGCTGAAACGAGCCAAGCCGCCTTGATCAAGCGTGCAGAAGACGCAGAGGGCCGTCTCAAAACGGTGACTGACGAGCTGAGCAATCTGAAAAGTCAGATATCTCGTATGATTGGAACCGTCTTTGGTAAGTGTTCTCAACCTTCAATATTCTTTGCAAAAGAAATCTTCGAGAATCCTTTCAGGCGGCTTATAAGATTTGACTTGCTTGTAGGTGAACGGAGCCACCAACTTTCAGACGACAGTGTGTTAAAGTTGAAGGCTTTATACTCGCTTTCTGAACAGCTATATGCCGGATCACTTTTCACCATTAAAGTTGTTATGACTGAGAAGCGTGTGCCAAAGTTTATGAAGGGCGTGCTAGAAGTCCTCTCCACCATCCCGAAGCAAATAGAAGAACAAAAGAGATCAGCCGCCCGCAAGGGCGCAATGGCCGATTTGAGCCGGTCACTGGCTTATGCATCCGAGCTTAGCCTGGCCGAGATGATGGATGGCTTTCCTCAGCTGAAGGACGACGGCTTGTACTTTACACAAGATGACTACGCCCGCTGTATGAAGGCATCCCGAATTTTGGCAAGCCGGCTGGCCGAAGAAGCTGACCCGTCGTCATATCAGGCGGCTTATTCTGAGGATAACAATCGAGTTCGAGGGCCCACCTTTGAAGCAAAAAGCCTGATTCCTCAACGCCGTAAGCACCTCTTCGCTCCTGATGTTGACCCATCTCCAATCATGCACGATGAAGCCACATTTGAGGCCTTAACAAACTCAAAATGGGATGTGGACAACCTCCAGATCTGGGAGACCGAAGATCCGGCGCAGGATGATCCGGCGATGAGCTAAATGAAGAGTTGACTTCATGTGAAGGTAACCCAGCCATGTTAATATGCCGGGTTATAATTTGCTGCAAAAACTTTAAGTCCGCAGATTTTGGGCTCCTTGACAGCCTTGTAATAGCAGTAGAAAACATTTAACCACCTGCTCTTGTGCCTTTGTGCACTTTTTAAACTTCTTTCAGCCCATACATCGGTGACTTAGCATAATTGTCTTGATATATAACCGTCTGACTGCCTTGACTCGCCGGGCGGGTTATAGTCCATGAGCAATGCCAAGCCGGAGTTACCCAAAAAACTTAGAATCTGCTCATGAAAACTACCTGCAAAAAACAAGTAATTTGCATATCTCTTGCCCTATAAGCTGGCTTTAAAGTCACAGCAGGACAAGATGATTCTTGTTTTTATGAAAAAAAATGGTATTGCTTCCGAAGAAGCTAGGCATAAAAACCTGAAAACCTCGTAAGCCGGCTCTCACGTGACATAAATCCATCGTTTAAACCTTAGCAAGTTCAGGGTCTTTAAAAGATTGACATTGCTAAGAGTACGAATGGGCCACATAGCGGAGAGACTACAGCAGACAAGGCGAGTTTATCCTAGCTCACTGTAAGCCGGCTCTCTCGTGACAAAAGCCGCCGTTAAAACCTTGACAAGTTCAGGGTCTTTGTGCGAGAATAACTAGGAAAGTTCAGGGTCTCTGAGCAAGATTGACTGTCAAGAGTTCGGCGGGTTACATGGCGGAGTAGCAAGTTACAAACAGGTAGGTTTAACTCGAACATGGCATATAAAGCCTGGCCAAGAGGGTATGAAAGCTAAACCCAGTGGGTTGGAAGCCCCCAAGTGACCTGATGAAGGATCAACTCCTTTGCACAAATTTTAGTGCGGAAAAAATGGTAGAGGCCCCTAATCATGGGGATGCCAACTTTATTATATCATAAAAGATGGTATATACAATGACAGGAATATGTACATTGATGAGAGCCGGACCGGCGGCTCAAGTATAGTATGGCCGAAGGTGAGCAATATTCCACGGCCTTTTAGTCTCTTCACCAGAAGTGCGTGACTTGTCACTCTCCCGTATATCGATGAGATAATAGGAGCCATTGTTGAGATTTCTGCTGATCACAAACGGCCCTTCCCAAGGAGGTGATAACTTATGCATATCTGACTGGTCTTGAATCAACCGGAGTACTAAGTCGCCTTCTTGGAACGTCTGGGTCTTGACCCTGCGGCTATGATAGCGACGTAGGTCTTGCTGGTAAATCGCGGACCGAGCTACTGCAAGATCCCGTTCTTCGTCTAAGGCATCCAAAGCATCCTGATGCGCCACCTCATTATCAGTTTCCACATAAGCCACCACTCTGGGCGAGTCATGAAAAATATCACTGGGGAGAACGGCTTCTGCGACATGAACCATGAAGAAAGGCGTATAGCCTGTTGACCTGTTGGGGGTGGTTCTTATGTCCAAAGAACTGAAGGTAACTCCTCCACCCAACTACCCGGCATGCGCTCCAAAGGAACCATAAACCTGGGCTTTATCCCTCTCAAAATTTCCTGGTTAGCACGCTCAGCTTGACCATTGGACTGTGGGTGAGCCACAGAAGATACATCGAGGCGAATATGCTCATCATCGCCAAACTCCTTCATAGCCCCCTTTGACAGGTTTGTGCCATTGTCAGTAATGATACTATGAGGATAACCAAACCGAAAGATCAACTTTTTGATGAACTGAACTGTTGTTGCCGCATCACACTTGCTGACCGGCTCAGCTTCAACCCACTTAGTAAACTTGTCAACCGCCACCAAGAGGTGGGTCTTCTTGTACTTAGACCTCTTAAACGGTCCCACCATATCAAGCCCCCAGAATGCAAATGGCCAGGTGATTGGAATCATCCGTAACTCTTGAGCTGGCACATGGGCACGTCGCCCAAATTTCTGGCACCCGTCACATTTACTGACCAATTACTCTGCATCTTTATGAGCTGTTAACCAGTAGAAACCATGTCGAAAAGCCTTGGCCACCAAAGATTTTGACCCAGCGTTACTTTAGCATGAGAAATTATATGCCAATATATGTTGCTGTTCTAAAGATGACCATGATGCCTCCATGTCCGTATTTTATTTTATCGACACCTTTATCTCTAAACATGTGGACATATTTATCGATTTCGGCTTTCGCTTGAGGACAAGCGAGGTCTAAGCTTGGGGGAGTTGATACGTCCATTTTGCATCATGCTTTTATATCGATATTTATTGCATTATGGGCTGTTAATACACATTATGGTACAATACTTATGCCTTTTCTCTCTTATTTTACAAGGTTTACATGAAGAGGGAGAATGCCGGCAGCTGGAATTCTGGACTGGAAAAGGAGCAAATCTGAGATACCTATTCTGCACAACTCCAAAAGTCCTGAAAATATACGGAGAATTGTTTTGGAATATATAAAAAATATTGGGCGAAGAATATACCAGGGGGGACCCACCAGGCAGTCACAAGCCAGGGGGGCGTGCCCTACCCCCCTGGGCGCGCCCCTGTGGCTTGTGAGCCACCTGGCAGGCCTCCGGTGCCCATCTTCTGCTATATGGAGGGTTTTGACCTGGAAAAAATCATAAGAGAGCTTTCGGGATGAAGCGCCGCCGTCTCGAGGTGGAACCTGGGCAGAACCAATCTAGGGCTCCGGCGGAGCTGTTCTGCCGGGGAAACTTCCCTCCCGGAGGTGGAAATCGAAGCCATCGTCATCACCAACGATCCTCTCATCGAGAGGGGGTCAATCTCCATCAACATCTTCATCAGCACCATCTCCTCTCCAAACCCTAGTTCATCTCTTGTATCCGATCTTTGTCTCAAATCCTCAGATTGGTACCTGTGGGTTGCTAGTAGTGTTGATTACTCCTTGTAGTTGATGCTAGTTGGTTTACTTGGTGGAAGATTATATGTTCAGATCCTTAATAATCATTAATACTCCTCTGATTATGAACATTAATATTCTTTGTGAGTAGTTACGTTTGTTCCTGAGGACATGGGATAAGTCCTGTTATAAGTAATCATGTGAATTTGGTATTCGTTCGATATTTTGATGAGATGGATGTTGTCTCTCCTCTAGTGGTGTTATGTGAACGTCGACTACATGACACTTCACCATTGTTTGGGCCTAGAGGAAGGCATTGGGAAATAATAAGTAGATGATGGGTTGCTAGAGTGACAGAAGCTTAAACCCTAGTTTATGTGTTGCTTCGTAAGGGGCTGATTTGGATCCACATGTTTCATGCTATGGTTAGATTTATCTTAATTCTTCTTTCGTAGTTGCGGATGCTTGCGAGAGGGGTTAATCATAAGTGGGAGGCTTGTCCAAGTAAGGACAGCACCCAAGCACCGGTCCACCCACATATCAAATTATCAAAGTAACGAACGCGAATCATATGAGCATGATGAAAACTAGCTTGACAGAAATTCCCATGTGTCCTCGGGAGCGCTTTGCTTTATATAAGAGTTTGTCCAGGCTTGTCCTTTGCTATAAAAAGGATTGGGACACCTTGCTTCACCTTTACTACACTTGTTACTTGCTACCCGTTACGAATTATCTTATCACAAAACTATCTGTTACCGATAATTTCAGTGCTTGCAGAGAATACCTTGCTGACAACCGCTTGTCATTTCCTTCTGCTCCTCGTTGGGTTCGACACTCTTACTTATCGAAAGGACTACGATAGATCCCCTATACTTGTGGGTCATCAGGCAACGTCCAATCAGGGAGTGCGTGGAGAGCCGCCACCAATTGCCCTTCCGGGTCAGGTATAGCCAAATCCTCCTCCGACAGTAACTTGACCGATGGGTGATGCAACACGTCCAAGAACACATTAGGCGGCACCGGCTTACGCTGAGACCCCAGCCTTGACAATGCGTCAGCCATCTCATTCTTCCGCCGATCGATATGATCCACCTGATAGCCCTTGAAATGGCCAGCAATAACATCAACCGCCTGGCGATAAGCCGCCATGCGAGGGTCTTTAGAGTCCCACGTGCCAGAGACTTGCTGAGCCACCAGGTCTGAGTCGCCAAGACAACTGACCCGGCTCAAATTCATCTCCTTGGCCACACGGAGCCCGTGAAGCAAAGCCTTATATTCCGCTGCATTGTTAGTACAAGGAAACATTAACCTCAAAACATAACAGAATTTTTCACCTCGTGGGGAAGTTATGACAACTCCAGCCCCCAAGCCTTCCAATTGCCTGGAACCATCAAAGTGAATCGTCCAATATGTATTGTCCGGCTTATGCTCAGGTACTTGACATTCTGTCCAGCCATTGATAAAGTCCACCAGGGCTTGAGATTTTACAGCCGTCCGGGGCACATATTTCAGATTGAGAGGCCCAAGCTCAATTGCCCACTTAGCAATCCTACCAGTAGCTTCTTTGTTTTGAATGATATCTCCCAAAGGAGCAGAGCTGACCACTATGATCGGATGCCCAAGGAAATAGTGCTTCAGCTTGTGATTGTCCATGAATACACCAAGTACCAGCTTTTGCCAATGTGGATATCTTTGCTTGGACTCTGACAAGACCTGGCTGACATAGTAAACCGGCCGCTGAACTGGGTACTCCTTACCCGCCTCCTTGCGCCCCACCACAATTGCAGCACTGACAGCTCTGTTGTTAGCCGCCACATACAAAAGCAAAGCCTCCTTTTCCACCGGCGCAGCCAAAACGGGCGGCTCAGCCAAGTGCTTTTTGAGCGCCTCAAATGCCTCATTAGCCGCATCACTCCAAACGAAACCATCCGTCTTTTTCATCATCTGATATAGAGGAATAGCTTTCTCACCCAGGCGGCTTATGAACCGGCTCAGGGCAGCAATGCGACCCGCCAGGCGCTGAACATCATTAATGCATGCCGGCTTAGACAAAGAAGTGATGGCCTTTATCTTGTCCGGGTTAGCTTCAATGCCACGCTCGGAGACCAAGAATCCCAAGAGCTTGCCTATAGGTACACCAAACACACACTTTGCCGGGTTAAGCATCATCTTGTAAACCCGCAGATTATCAAAAGTTTCCTTCAAATCAGCCAACAGAGTCTCCTTCTTCCTTGACTTGACCACAATATCATCCACATAAGCATGAACATTGCGCCCAATCTGACCATGAAGACAGTTCTGCACACAGCGCTGATAAGTCGCCTGAGCACTCTAGAGCCCAAAAGGAATAGACACATAGCAAAAAGCTCCAAAAGGCGTAATGAAAGACATCTTCTCTTGGTCTTTGACTGCCATCTTGATCTGGTGATAACCCGAATAAGCATCTAGGAAACATAAACTCTCATAGCCCGCCGTTGCATCAATGATCTGGTCGATACGGGGGAGAGCAAATGGATCAACCGGACACGCCTTGTTGAGATTGGTGTAATCTACACACATGCACCACGTGCCATTCTTCTTGAGTACCAATACCGGGTTAGCTAACCACTCCGGGTGAAAAACTTCGATGATGAACCCTGCTGCCAAGAGCCGGGCCACCTCTTCTCCAATAGCGTTACGCCTTTTCTCATTGAAACGCCGGAGGAACTGTTTGACCAGCTTAAACTTAGGATCCACATTAAGGTGGTGCTCAGCGAATTCTCTCGGTACACCCGGCATGTCAGAAGGCTTCCATGCAAAGATGTCCCTATTCTCACGGATGAATTCGATGAGCGCGCTTTCCTATTTGGGATCCATATTGGCCCCAATAGTGAATTGCAGCGATGAGTCACCAGGAGTGAAATCCACCAGCTTGATATCCACCAGCGGGGTCATATCTGCCGGGTCAACATTCTCCTTATAAAACTTGAGCTCTGCCTCAGTGCAACTTGACTCTGCATACGCTGCATCGCCTTCCTCGCCCTCAAGAGCAATCTTCCGATCACCATGCACTGTAATCGTTCCCTTTAATCCGGGCATCTTGAGCTGCAAGTAAACATAACAAGGCCTAGCCATGAACTTGGCATAAGCCGGCCGCCCAAATAAGGCGTGGTACCGGCTCTTGATTTTGACCACCTCAAACCATAAGGTCTCCACCCTATAGTTAAATTCATCACCAAAAGCTGCCTGCAGGGGAATTTTTCCAACTGGATAAGCCGACTTTCCGGGCACCACTCCGTGAAAAACCGTCGAAGATGGTTTAAGATCCTTGTCAAGCAAGTTCATCCGGCGGAACGTGTCATAATACAGGATGTTGATGCTGCTGCCACCATCCATAAGCACCTTAGTGAACACGTATCCTCCTACTTGGGGGGCCACTACCAAGGCCAACTGCCCCGGGTTATCCACACGCGGCGGGTGATCCTCCCTGCTCCAAGTTATGTCATACTCGGACCACTTCAAATACTGCGGGAGAGCCGACATGACCGCATTAACCGCCTGCTTGCGCACCTTTTGATCCCGCTTGTCAAGGCTTGTCGTAAAGACATGATATTGGCCTCCGTTAAGCTGCTTTGGGTTACTCTGATACCTGGACTGGTTATTTTGCTGCTGACCACCACTGCCAGACTGTTGATGGTGACCTCCATTGTTTCCCTGACCTTGGTAGCCAGAACCTGAGCCGCCCATGCCAAAGCCGGACCCAGGAGAGCCGGATCCTGACCCGCCGGACGGTCCACTGCCGCCACCCTGATGCTGGTAAATGCTGAAATTTCAGAACTCCCGCATGACCCAACAATCCTTCCAAGCATGATTGGATGGTTTATCGGGAACACTATGTTTCGGACAGGGAGCATTCAACATTGCCTCCATATTGAAGGGCTTAGACTTGCCGAAAGGCGGTTTACCATTGCCCTTGCCCCGGTTGCCTCCAGCACTAGTGTTGGCCACCAGATCTGACCCGCCGTCCGGGTGCTTCCGCTTTCCGCCGTTGCCATTATTATTATTTCCTCCCCCGTTCTGCTGCTGACTCTTGCCATTGCTATTCTTCTTACCCTTAGCTCATTTCTCATCATCAGAACCTGGGTCCTTCGTGTTGTCAGAGTCTGCATACTTGGTGAGAGCCGCCATGAGTTCCCGATGCCCTGGCACGAACGTTTGAGCCATCCAAGCTTCTGCTTGAGGGGCACAAAGTGGCAATTCTTCTCCAGAATTAAAACCGCCTAAGCCGCCGTGATATTATCAGAAGAATGGATAATGGTTGAGACCCGCCAGATCCAATGATGGGTCGACTCATCCTCCCGCTGCACACAATGATCCAAATCCACGATTGTCATGGGCTGCTTGCACATTCCTTGATTTTTTTAATGAATTTCGCCTTTAACTCGTCCCAGGAATTGATGGTATTGGGTGGCAAACCCTTCAACCACGTGCGAGCCGGCCCCTCCAACATCATGATGAAATATTTGGCGCAGACTGCATCACTGACGTCTAACATCTCCATGGCTAGTTCATAACTCTCGATCCAAGCTTCCGGAGGCAGATCGGCAGTATAATTTGGCACCTTCCGGGGACCCTTGAAATCTTTCGGCAGACGTTCATTTCATAAAGCCGGCACTAAGCACGGCACTCCCACGGCCTTGGAGGTTACTCCGGCTCCCACCGAAACAGAAGGTGCCACTATGGGTTCTTGATAAGCCGCCGTGGCCACCGCCGCCTCTCACTGCGCCCTTGCACGATCTACCAGCGCCTGGGCATCAAGAGCCGGCAGGTCATCTCGCGCCGGGTTCCGTCGTCGCTCACTGCTAGAAATCACAGGCGACTCTATGCGCCGGCTGTAACTGCGGCTCGGGATAGCGGTCGAGTGCACGCGGCTCCGGCTGTAGGTATACTTCTGCTGTTGCGCCATAGCCGTCTGCAAATATGCAATGGCATTTCGGGCTTCATCTGCATAAGGTGTTCCATCAGGGATAGGGAGCGCACCGAGCCGAACCGCCGCTGCCACCATGTTCTCCACTGGGTTAGAATAATGACCGGGTGGTGTCAGGAAGTGCTGCGGCGGGGTCTGATTCCTGCGGGGCGGGTCTGGCTGCCGATGCTGAACCGCCGCCCTACTCCCAGGTACTTCCGCTGTCCGGGTCATGGTTAAAGGTGCATTTTGTCCCGTCCCTGGCGTGTTGAAAAGATTCCTAGGTTCATACTGATCTGGCAAACGGGTCTGATGCCTCATTCAATGGACTGCATCTATGGTCTGTTGCTCCAGGTCCATGCGAAAAGCTTCCGTCCTGAGGTGCTCCGACTCAGCATCCATCTGAGCTTTCAGCGCATTGATTTCCTCCTGACACCGTTCATCTGGTCCTTCAACCTCGCGATCTCCGTGTTACGGGCTGCCTGGTTTTCGGTCGTGACCTCGGTTCCCATCAAAGTCATAAGTTCATTCATCAGATCCAGCAACACTTGAGCCGGCGGCCTGCCTGATCCAGATCCGGTCGCACCAGCGGCCGTGCTAACAGGAGCAGGTGCCGATCCTGCCATGAAGACAGCGGCGCGGCTCAGTGGCTCATGGTATTCCGGCTCATGGTATTCTGGCTCAGGGTAGCCCTCGAAGTAGCCCCCAAGCCCGCCGTTGTGAAGCTGGTAGATCGATTCCGCCTCTTCGCTCGAGGATCCATCCTCTAAGAAGATGAGGGATTCCTCCCGCGACATAGAACCTTCAAGTTCCGTGGCTTGGGTGAAGCCGACGAAGACGCGCTTCCGGACCGGGTTAACTGGGGCGGGTTGCGCGCGCCGGGCCGGCTCGACGAGGTCGGTGCAGATGTCCGGCCCGGGCTTAGATCCGCCGATCTGACCAATGAAAACGTGAATTCCGCCGAAGGGGACTCGGTGCCCGTACTCGATTGAGTCGGCCTCGGGGCCCCAGCCAGCGTCGTCGATGTAGAGCTTGCCGCGGAGACTCTTGGTCATCCTGCCAATGGCATATCCCTCGATCCCTGGGAGAGAGCCCTTCGAGAACTCCACACCACCGAGCGTCAGCCCCACGGTGGGCGCCAACTGTCGTGGTTTTGTCACGGCAGATGTCCTAGTGAAAGGACTTAGGTTCGAGGCCATCGCTAAGGCGGTGAGCTCGAAGGGGTTGATCGGAATCGGGAGACAAGGGTTACCCAGGTCGGCCCCTCGGAAAGAGGTAAAAGCCTACGTCCTGCTTTGTGTTGTATTGATTGGATATCGACTACAAGGGAGCGAGTTCGCTTGACCTAGCTATCAATCAGATGTTTCGTGGCCTAAGCCGCCCAAGTAACCCGCCTTTATATATACAGGTCGAGGCCCTGGGCTTACAAGAGTCCGGGCCGGGTCATACTTGATAACCGACCTCACCTCTAACTATACTTGCCTTGTCTAACAAGCCGCCACCGGGTTACACATTATCTTCTGGCTCTGGGCCTCCAGGCCCACTGAACAAGCTTATCCAAACCTTATCGTTAAGCCGCCAACCACATGACCCGGCCCCACCTGGGCGGGTCTCACCACAGCGTTATATCCCCAACAGGATGCATTACCCAGATGATCCGAGAACAGGTCCGGATGATCCGGGCTTAGACCGGATGATCCGGGTCCTGGTCCAGATGATCCGGTTAGGTGCCTGTATGTGGAGAGAAAGTTGAGTAGGTTTTGGCTAAGTACTTTTCCTAGGTATTTTTGGTCTTTGTGAAAACATCTCGTGAAATAGACTGTGAGCAAACCTTGAACATACACCTCGGATCCCCTCTTAATAGTGCGGGACCCCTATTACTCAAGAAATGTATAAAAGAAACGAACGCTTCTTTTTGCTTCTTTTCTCGTTGGTTATCTGCCTGAGCAATATCTCATTTGATGTGTCCATGATCCACATTTTAATGCCAAGGGAACTAATGACATGTGTATATACTCAGCAAACATAATTAGTCCCCTATATGTAATTTGTCATCAACATCAAAATACACTTAAGAGCAGGATTGCACTTTCAATCTCCCCCTTTTTGGTAGTTGATGACAAAATACATATCGCTCTCAACAAGTGATATATGTTGTATATTTTTAGGAGAGTTGTCCGGTATGAGATTAGGGAGAGGTCCCCTTCAATGTGTGCATAAGGAATGGAGCGATAAGTGAAATGATGCACACATCGAGTGGATTCCCTCATGCGCAAATATTGATGTAAAGGCAGATGTAATACCAGACTTACCCCAATAAAGCAATATAAGCAATGATAAACATCGAATGGAAGTAACATACTTAAGCTTTTACAAAGTAGCATAGAACCATAATCTCTTACAAGGTAGCATAAGTCATGACCAAAGGTTCATTACAATAATAAGGCAAATAACTAGTGCTCGATCAATATAACATCAAATTTCAATTTTTATGGCAAGAGGAAGAGCACTTGCTACAAGAGCACTAGCTACAACATAGCAAAGACACACTCCTACGATATACATCTCCCACTTGGCAGCAAGTACCAAAAAGGGAAATGGAAGAAATACCAAGGTGGACCACTCAACATCCTCATCACCATCACCATCGCTCAGATCAGCAGAGTCAAGGAAAAACTCAGGAAAATCAGCGGCAGAAGGAAAGTCGACATCTGGAAGAGGAAGCCGGTCAGGGATAGGCTCATATGGCTCGACAGGACTCCCAGGGCGCGCACGGAGGTGAGACCTGAGTGCATTCGCCTCAGAGATACGGCGAACCTCCTCGGTAGCAATGTGAGAGGCAGTGTAGTGGCAGGTGTGAAAGATAGCTTTATGGGACTTCCCAATAAAGCGAGCCAGGCGGTCAAAGGGCTTCATGAAAGGTTTAGTGTGGCGAGAAGAGCTCTCGGCACACGGAGGAGCAGGAGCCTTCCCCCTGGAAGGATCATCGCGCGGAGTCCACATGGAGTGAGTGGACGTTTTGGCGATGGGACATGAATAGACAGAGTGAATGACTGTCTGAATGAAGGGAGCATGGGGAAGGGTACGAAGCTTCAGACAGCTAGCCATGCGAATCTCCTGCCACAGGAAATCAGCCATGTCAATGGGACGGGCGGGAGCCTTCCTGGAATAGGACATCAAGTCAATGCTATATGCCCGAACCATTCCACGATCCCCTTTCTTGGGAGCAATGGAATTAAGGATACACTAGAAAAGCCACCGGTATTTGGAACGAAAGATAGAGATATCATTGAGCTCCTTCCCTTTCTGCTCTGTGGATAGCTGAGAATTGGACATGGCGAGGCAACCACATGCACTGATGGGCATGGCCTCAAACTTGGGGCTCACCTCATAGATCCTAAATAGAGAAGCCTCCGAGCCAGGCATGCCCAAGGCAGTAGCAAACTCCTCGAAAGTGACAGTAAACTGAGAATGGTGAGTCATCCAAGAGATGGAGCGATCCGGATGAAAGAAACAAGTGGCATAGAATTGCCGGATGGCCGCCTTATTCTAATCACAATGAAGATTCATGGCATGACGCAGCCCCATGCCATCAATCTTCTCCAAAACACCATCGAACTTGATAGGATTGGTCTCAATATATGCCAAGTTCACATGATGTTGAGGAGAGAAACCGAGGTGTGCAATGACGGATTGATAGATGTCTTGTTGAACAAAGTGCAAAAACGAGGATCGGTCGCATTTGCAGGGGCAGCAAATTGGTTGACATCTCTCCTTAGGGTAGCATACTCAGTGGGCTCCATGGGCTGATAATTGACAAAACAACGGCCACGGTTTGTGGGGTTGGCCATGGATAGCACGAGGCCCGTAGATGCGGCAGGCTGAGAGCTTGAGGCAGAGACCGCCTTCTTCTTCTTTGATTTTGCCATGGAGTGAACAGGCACGAGTTCTTCCTCATGGAGGTCGGCCTCATAGTCAGGGTCGGCCTGCCCCGCATAGGACGGACGAGCACGACCCGACGCCTTCTTGAGTGGACGAGCAGAGTCCTCGGAGTCCATCGAGGCTTGACGACGTGCGTCACGAGAGGGACCCGTTGACGTCTTCTTGAAGTTCCGGCCGCCACCTCCACGCCGACCACCATGATGACTTCCGGGGACAGATGGGCGAAATCGGAGACGAACCAACTGGCCCTGAGAGGAGCCGCGCGAGGAGGGAGTGGATCGAGAAGAAAAACGAGTGTGGGGGCGAGATCTGGCCGTTCGGCCGGCCGGACTGGCGGGGCCGGCCACGAGCAGCCGCTGGCGGCTGAGGCGAGCAGATGGGGGCTATGGGGGAGGAAACAGAGGAATAACCCTCTACCCCCTGTAGCCCACGTTTTGTTTTAGGATGTGGAGCCGCCCGGACGACCGGAGCAAGACCCGGACCATCCGGACTGATCCGGATGACCGGAGGTATACTTGGATATGCGGGAAAACTTGACAGAATGGACCGGACATCCGGATGAGCGTCCGGATAAACCGGCTAAAAACGAGAGCAGATGGCCAGAAAAGACTATGATGATTGGATTTAGAGAGAGAGACACAATTCAGAGGAGGTAGTGATGAGAATGTTGAATCCTAGGAGAGCACTTACAAAGATATAAATATACATATATATAAATAATATATATATATATATATATATATATATATATATATATATATATATATATATATATATATATATATGAGTGAGCAAAAACTAGACTCAATACATAACACAATGCCGCACCACCAATTAAGAAGAGCGGTGGCCTAAGCCACCATGTTTGAGTATACATAACTTGGTACTACAAAGATTTGAACTTTGGACCCAAGATTACTACTGCATCGTATTAAAGTACTATATACACAAAAGAGGTGTCATAGTAACTTTGAGAGTGTTGGTTTTATTTGCGCATTATATAGAGAGAAGAGGATTCATGAATTGAAGTCCCCCCCCTAAATATATGCCTACATCTAGATTGACATGAAGTAAATGTATGCATGGGTACAAGATTTCACATAATGTTATCAAGCTCCAAGATACCAAGTTCACGCCTAAGTTGACAAAAACTTGCTTCATCCAATGGTTTGGTGAAAATGTCTGCAAGTTGCATATCTGTACCAACATGAACAATATCAATGTCACCCTTTTGCACATGATCTCTCAAGAAGTGATACCTAATATCAATGTGTTTTGTGCGAGGGTGATCAATAGGGTTCTCAGCAATCTTGATGGGACTTTCATTATCGCATAGAAGAGGCACATGTCTATAGGTGATACCATAATCCTTCAAAGATTGCCTCATCCATAGCAATTAAGTTGCACAACTTGCGGTTGCAATGTATTCAGCTTTTGCTTCTTCGAGGACCAACTTACCAAGGAGCGTCCAAGAAACTGACATGCACCGGAGGTAGACTTCCATCCCACTTTGTCACCGGCCCAATCCACATCCGTGTACCCAAAGAGATCAAACTTTTCATCCTTGGGGTACCATAGACCCAACTTTGGGGTGTGAACAAGGTATCTAGGAATATGCTTAACCGCCTTATGATGACTTTCCCTAGGGGAAGCTTGAAATCTTGCACATATGCCTACACTTAACATGATGTCTGGTCTAGATGCATAAAGATAAAGCAATGAACCAATCATAGAGCGGTAAAGAGATGGATCAAAAGGGATACCGTTGGTGTCTTCAGTGAGTACAAGTTTTGTTGGCATGGGTGTCTTACATGGGCTTGCATTTGTCATGTCAAACTTCTCTAGAATGTCCTTGAGGTATTTTGTTTGAGACAAGAAAATTCCTTCTTGAAATTGTTGAATTTGAAATCCTAGAAAGAACTTCAAGTCCGCATTGAGTGACATCTCAAAGGTCTTGGTCATGGAGGCCGCAAACTTTTTGCACAAATGAATGTTAGGGGAACCAAAAATGATGTCATCTACATAGATTTGGCATAAGATCAAATCACCCTTTTCCCTCTTAGTAAAAGAGTGGGATCGATCACCCCTCTCACAAAACCATCATCGAGTAGAAACTTCTTAAGATGATCATACCAAGCATGAGGTGCTTGTTTGAGGCCATACAAAGCCTTGTGAAGTTTATACACATAGTCTTTGTGATTGGGATCAACGAACCCAGGTGGTTGTGATACATATACTTTTTCTTGTAGAGGACCGTTAAGAAAAGCACTCTTCACATCCATTTGATGTAACGTAAAACCATTGAAAGCAGCATAAGCAAGTAAGATGCGAATAGACTCAAGACGGGCAACGGGAGCAAAGGTCTGATCAAAGTCCAAACCTACAACTTGTGAGTACCCTTGTGCCACTAACCTTGCCTTGTTGCGGATGATTACGCCATTCTCATCTTGCTTGTTCTTGAAAATCCATTTTGTTCCAATGACATTGTGTTCCTTAGTTGGTATCTTGACTAATGACCATACTTTGTTGCGTTCAAAACTGTTCAACTCTTCTTGCATAGCAACGAGCCAATCATTGTCCATCAATGCATCTTGTACCTTGAGTGGCTCAACACTAGAGACAAATGAAAAGTGAGCACAAAAGTTTGTCAATTGTTTACGAGTGACTCTACCTTTTGATATGCCGTTAAGAATTTGATCAACATCGACACGACTGGCCACTCGTGGCATGATGGAGGTTAGGGTTTCACGAGGTTCAACTTCATTTCCGTCATCCACATCCTCAACATATGGATCATTAATGTGTGGTGGAAGATCTTCTTCTTCATGTTGCATTTGTTGAGGTTCATCATCAATGATTGCACTTTCTTGTTCTTGCTCTTGGTGATGATCATGGTGAGGGACTTGTTCTCCTTCTTGATCTTGAACAACGGGAATAGTTTGAGCAATAGGATCTTGTGGAGGTATGGGTGTTGAAGTGGCTTGAGGATGAGAGAAACTTCCATATCTTCATCATCATCATGAGGTTCTTGTTCCATTGGAAGAAGAGCACCAACACCCATGGTCAAAATATCTTGAGAGGGATCTTCTTCACCTACATATCTTAGATCAACTTGCTCCCCATGGGAGCCATTAAATTCATCAAACACCACGTCACAAGTTTCTACAACACATCCATTGGATTTGTTGTAGACTCTATAGGCGTGAGAGTTTGATCCATAACCAACAAATATCCCCTCAATTGTTTGGGATTGAAATTTTCCTAACCATTCTCTCTTGTTGAGGATGAAACACTTGCACCAAAATGCATGAAAGTACTTGACATTTGGCTTGTTCCCGGTTAGGAGCTCATATGGAGTCTTCTCCAATATCGTGCGGCGGAAGAGCCGGTTTGATGCATGGCATGCGGTGTTGACAGCCTCGGCCCACAAACTATGTGGTGACTTGTATTCATCCAACATGGACCTTGCCATTTCCACAAGTGTACGGTTCTTCCTCTCGGCTACACCATTTTGTTGAGGAGTGTAGGGTGCGGAATATTGATGCTCAATCCCTTCATCACTAAGAAATTCTTCCAAGGTGTAGTTCTTGAACTCGAAGCCATTATCACTTCTTATTGCCAAGATTTCTTTGTCAAACTTGCGTTGGGCTTGCTTGGCAAAATCAATGAAGGTGATCTTCGTCTCGTCCTTGGACTTGAGGAAAAACACCCATGTATATCTTGAGTAATCATCAACAATGAAAAGTCCATACTTTTTCCCACCAAGACTATCCCATGACGGAGGCCCAAAAAGATCCACATGAAGGAGGTCCAACGGCCTTGAAGTAGATACAATATTCTTGGGTGGGTGCTTTGATTGATGTTGCTTCCCGGCTATGCATGCACTACACACACGATCTTTCTCAAAAGAGACATTGGTTAGTCCAAGGATGTGATTACCCTTTAAGAGATCTTGAAGATTTCTCATGCCGACATGGGCTAGCCGGCGATGCCATAGCCACCCCTTGTCGGCCTTGTCCATTAGACAAGTTGCATAGAATGTGCTATTTTTCGAGAAATCTACCGTGTAAAGGTTGCCATCCAACTCTCCAACAAATGCCACTTCGAGAGTAGCTCTCTTAAAGACTTTCTCATCCGTTAGTCCAAATAGTGTATCATAACCAACGGAAGCCAATTGGCGAATGAAAAGCAAATGGTATTTAAGGGATTGGACAAGCATGACATTTGCAAGAGACATGTCATTTGTGATAGCCACCTTGCCCAACCCGAGTACCTGTCCTTTTGATCCTCCACCAAACACAATGCTCATAAATGGTTGAATAGCTTCCATGAAATCGAAAAGCAATTTGCTATCTCCGGTCATATGGTTGGTGCATCCACTATCGATCACCCATTTGACTCCACCAGAGAAAGCAACCTAGACACAATTTATGACTTGGTTAGAGGCACCCATTTTGCAATGGGACGTCTCAATTTAGTCAAAAGGGTCTTAGGGACCCAAATAGCATAAAACCGGAATGCATTACGAGGACCAACAAATTTCGCATAAACTTCTCCATCCTTTGTTTTACGAAGTACATATGATGGAGGCATGAACTCTTTTGGCTTGTTGAGAGTGGGCATGCCCCTAGTGGCCTTCCCACTCACAACCTTACCTTTCTCCTTGTGCCCTTCACGTACAAATGTCTCTTTGAGAGGGGTGGTGCACTTTTGAGAAGATGTCTTCTTCTTGCTTGTGCTTGGGTCAAACCTGAGCCCTTCCTTGGCAAACACCTCATTATGTTGGCTCAATACCTCATTAAGGTTCTTTTGTCCTTGAGCACATGTCATGAGTCCTCTCTCGAGTTGTGCCTTTAGGAACCGGTTTTCCTCAAGAATAGATGCTAGGTCACCACTAGAGTTAGTAGTACAAGCATCAACATTGATAATAGGTGAAGAGTAAGTTTGAGCGTCTCAAAGCTCTTTGTAAGAAGGGTGAGCTCCTGTTCCTTAGTCTTGAGGGACACGGATAGAAGCTCACAATCCATAGAGAGAGAAGCATGAGATTTCACAAGCTTACTTTTATCATTCATCAACTCCTTGCAAGAGTTCTTGGCCTTTTTCAAGGAGGCAAGATTTTTAGCATGAACATCAATGTTTGCACCAATTTTTAAGCATAGTTCATCATTTCGTGCTTCCTCATCTTGGACTTTCTGCTCAAGGATTTCATACTTTTCCTTTTCCTCGGTGATGAGGGTTTTGAGTTCCTTAATGGTAATGGTGTGCTTACTCCATCTCCATAAGCATACAAAACATAGTGAGCTTCTTTACTTTAAGGGAGCACATGAACTTATTTAGTTTAGTAAGCATAGGATCATCTATATCATCATCATCATAATTATCCTCCGCATCAAGATACTCATCACAAGGAGTAGATGGAGTGAAAAGAGGAGGATTTGAGCGTGGGGTTACCTTGACCTTGTCAGGAGAGTTTTGGTCCTCTCCATCTTCTATCACGGCCTTTGCCATTACGCACTTGTGAGCGTTGCCCTTGTAATCTTTCATATAGTTGTAGGTGACAACATCGCCACTCTTGTTGACTAGCCTCAAGGTGTTTTGAGAATCTTGAGCTACTCCGGCAACACCACCAACATCATCCAGATCGGATTCTTCATGAGCAACCATTTCTTTCCCATCTCTCTTCTTGAGCTTGGAGTTCAAAGGATTTGGCAACTTCTTCTTGGGAAAGGTCTTGGGAAACCTTGGTTTATCTTCTCTCTTCTCATAAGGGCAATCGTTGGAGAAGTGGTTGGTTTCTTCACAGTTGTAGCATTTTCTCACTTTCTTCTTCTGGAATCTTCCCTTGAATTTTCCCGCGCTAAACTTCTTGACAAAGAGGGCAATGTCTTCATATGAAGGGCTCTCATCGGAGTCAATCTCGTCACCATCTTCATCATCATCATCTTCTTCTTCTTCACTTTGCTCTTCCTCACATACATGCTTGGCCTTCAAAGCAAGATTGATCTTTGATGTTAAGGTACCATGCATGGCAAGATGTTTTGTAGCATTTGCCTTTGACTCTTCGAATAGTTGGAAAGTGGATATGATGTCATCCGGAGTCATTTCCTTGAATCCATGATGTTTTCTTATGTCCCACACCATTTGGTGATGATATGGAGCAAGAGCATGAAGTAACTTGTCCACGAGAAACCGCTTAGTCAAGTTGAATCCATCTTGTGTCTTGTCACAATCACAGGACTCAATGTCAGCGGTGAGAGTCATGAGACGCTCAAGGAGCTGCTTGGGGGATTCACCTTTCTCCATACAAAAGTTTTGCAATTGACCCTTGGCAATTTCATACTGAGCAAGCCGGAGAGTGGAGGTACCGGTCTTGGTCCTTACAATGTTGTCCCATAATTCCTTGGCACTTGTGATGTGTATGTAAGGTCTCCTTTGCTTATCATTCATTCCTTTTCTTATTCACATGATTGCGGTGTCGTTGAGATGATTGTCATAAGTTTCTCTTGGAGTGAGATTCTTTGGGTCGACAGGGTTGTAGCCATGCTTCAAGATGTCCAACATTTCATCATTGGCGTACCTAAGATGGTCCTGCATACCAACTCTCCACAAAGAAAAATCGGAACTGTCATCAAGCAAAGGAGTTTTTCCTCCTGGATTATACTTAGGTTTGTCAATTTGAGGTCTAGCATAAAGCCAAGGAACACTAGATTGATCATTGCTAGGAGGTTGTTGGCCAAGTGAAGGAGTAGGCACAGTTGGCCTCGAGGCCGCACCACCCGAAAGTGGTGCAAGCATCGTGGTTAATGTGGCTAATCTCATTTGGACCAAGGCCTCAAGAGAAGCATCAGGCTCCTCCTTTTGCTTAGCAAGAACCCATTCTAGATCCTCAGAAGTGAAGGACTTGGCTTCCGTGGAAGCCGCACCCTTATCCTTCGGATCCGCAACAAGGGGAGTCCCATCGGGGTTCATCTCTCTCTAGGGCGGTTAAGCCACAAGAATAGAGCATGAGGCTCTAATACCAATTGAAAGGATCGAGATGGACCTAGAGGGGGGGGTGAATAGGTACAATTACAAATTTTAATTGTTACTTAGCAATTTTAGGCAATAATGCGGAATATGAAGGTGAGCCTTACAATTGCAAGTATGATGCTAAGAGCTAAGCAAGGTAAACAAGTACCACAAGTATATGAGTAAGCAAGCACAATATGAGCAGGCAAAGACTAAGAGGCAAGTAACCACAAGTAGGGAGCTAGGGTTAGTAATAACCGCAAGTCCGAGAGACGAGGATGTATGCCGATGTTCACTTCCTTGGAGGGAAGCTACGTCACCGTTTAGAGAGGTGGATGTTACCACGAAGGCACACCAATGCCACGAAGGCTCACCCTATTCTGTCTTTGAGATATCAGCACAAAGGCGATTCCCAACCACTAGTGGTAGACCTTGGGGTTGTCTCCAAACCCTCACAAACTTTCCGGGGGTAATCACAATGGTCGATTCCTCGCCGGAGTACTCCTACCGCCTAGGAGTCTCCAACCTCCAAGAGTAACAAGATCCAAGGGGAAATGCTCAAGACTTGCTCAAATCACGATTTACTTCGGTCAAAAGAAGGAGAGGGAGAAGATCTTTCTTTTGATTGGAACAACTCTCTCAAACTCACAAGAATCAAACCGGGATCTAAGATTTTGTGGGGGAGCAAGAGAGAGGGAGCACTGGTGTTCTTTGGGCGTGTTAGAGTGTAGTGGTCAACCTTATCCCGAAAGGGTAAGGAGCTATTTATACCCACAACAGATTAGAGCCGTTTGGAGCAGAAGTTGACTTGCCCGGATGATCCGGATTACCATCCGGATGATCAGGATAGCATCCGGACGATCTGGATGTAAGCACGGATGAAGATGGTAAAAGCAGAGCTGCGAGGAGGCCGGATGGTTCGGAGGACAGTCCAGATGATTTGGGCAAAACCCGGATGATCCGGGTGCTTGTCCGGATGATCCAGCTTCATCCAACGGGGTTCTGTGAAAAAGAGGGCTGTATAAACCGGATGATCCGGGCTCAGACCGGATGATCCGGGCCAGGTCCAGACGATCCGGCTACAGCCAGCGTCAAACAGATGGTCCCTGGTGATATGGGATGCATTACCCGGATGATCCGGGAATAGGGCCGGATGATCCGGCTAGGTGCCTGTATGTGGAGAGAAAGTGGAGTAGGTTTTGGCTAAGTAGTTTTCCTAGGGATTTTTAGTCTTTGTGAAAACATCTCGTGAAATAGACTGTGAGCAAACCTTGAACATACACCTCAGATCCCCTCTTAATAGTGTGGGATCCCTATTACTCAAGAAATGTATAAAAGAAACGAATGCTTCTTTTTGCTTCTTTTCTCGTTGGTTATCCGCTTGAGCAATATGTCATTTGATGTGTTCATGATCCACATTTTAATGCCAAGGGAACTAATGACCTGTGTATATACTCAGCAAACATAATTAGTCCCCTATATGTAATTTGTCATCAACATCAAAATACACTTGAGAGCAAGATTGCACTTCCAAGCGTGTCCTTGCCAGCAGAATGCTAAGGACCCGTTCCTCAAAGCAATTGCGGCAGCACGTTGTTGGCGGGTAACCAGAGCACACGAAGAAAACGACTATACGAATGCCAGTAGTAAAGCGAGGGGGATATCATGCATTTACATAAAGACATCAGTTCAGGAAACATTAAAGCGAAAATAGTGCATAACCTAATACGGGATACATATTGTGTCTTAAGTACAGGACAACACGCAGCAAGGGTGACTCGAAGCTAACCCCGGCGACTCCCCTGGGTCCTTGGGACTGAGAGAACCCTATCAGCAAGGGGACCGGCCTTCTCCATGACCGCAGAGGTGTCGATGCCCGGTGGCAGCTTCTTGAAAGCATCGGAGAGGTCGAGGTCCGGATGGAAGAAGGCGAGGTTGCTTAGGACCATGAAGAGGGCGTCGCGAGCCAAATTCTAGGATTGGTTGGCAAAGCAGGCGGCCCTGTCGTCCTCATACATTTTCAACCCCTAGATCAGGCCTTCGAAGAAGAGTGTCAGCTTGACGCTTGGAACTTCATGCTTGCCGACAGAGAAGGCCCAGCTCTTCATGTCCATGCTCGCAATCTACGCAGTGAGGCGCTCGGCAATGTCAAGCATGCTCTTGATCCAAAGGTCATGCTGCTGAATCTGGTTCTCCAGCTTGTCTTCTGCATCTTTTTGGAGGGTCTTCGCATTGGTCAGGTTTGTCAGCAGCAGCTTCTCGTGAGCACCGGCAGATTCAATGTCTTTCTCCAAGGAGGCAAGCCTAGATTTCATGCTGAAGATAGTGTCATTGGCGGCTTCAAAATCTTGGCTCTTGGAGGAAAGCTGCGATTGTGCCTCTTCCAGAGTGGCTTGCGCTTTCCGCGCTTCCTCCTTAAGGGCCTCGATCCTCCTGTTGCTCCCGGCAAGGTCTTCTGTCAGCTTGTTCAGTTGGGTCTCGAGATTGGTCTTGGCGGCAGATGCGGCAACAAGCTCGTCGGCCCATTTATTAAGTTGGGCTGAGGACTCCAGAGAGAGCGCGTCGAGAGTGGCCTTGTGGCCGTCTTCCAGCTCTTTGGTGTGTTTCTGAACACGGGCCTCCAACTCCCCGTCCTTGCCGTGGAGAGTAGCTTCGAGGGCCCTTTCCCGGGAGGAAATTTTCGTCTCTCTGGTGTTCAGAAACGCTTCGCGCTCCACCAGCCGAGCCTCCCGGGCTGCAACGTCCTCCTTGGCCATGGCCAGCATCTCATGCTGCCTCTTAAGGGAAAGGACCTGCTGGTTGTACCTGACAGCACATTTGCTCCCTTGGTGGTTTTTGGTAATTAATAACAACATATAAGTCATTGAACTAATGTTTCCACTAAGTATATTTCAGGAAATGTTCAATGATAGGATTGGCAAAAGGATTGTGGAGATTGTGGAATACCCCAAGATGCAAGAAAATAGGTTGGCAAAGCTTCAAGGAAGAGGACTCTACATTTTACATTTGTGAGGAATCAATTTGAGTCCTTAGGAAAGCCAATACTATTAAAAGGGGGTAAGGATTTGTTGGTGAACAAAATGCTCATACGTGCACAAGTGATAGTCACCAAAAACACCCACAAGCTCTCCCACCAAAGTCTGTCCAAAGCCATATACTCAAAATCGGTGCAACCAACATTTCCATCCCGGTGCCACCGATTCTCAACCTCAGATAGAATCAGCCAAACCCTAGCCACTTTGGTGCAACCGATTCAATCCCGGTGCCACCGAGTTTAGGTTGCCAACTTTCTGTTACGCAAATTCACAATATCGGTACCACCGAGATTGTTGGATCGGCGTCACCGAGATTGTCAATCTGACCGTTGGTCACCTTATCGGTGCAACCGAGTTTCCGATATCGGTCTCACCGAGATTCAAAAGTTGCCACCTTTTGGTCACTTCGGTACCACCGAGATTTACACATCGGTGTCACTGAGTTGGTCATTTTTTGTGTAACGGTTGGATTTTTGGGGATGCTTATATATACCCCTCCACCACTACCTACTCGAAAGAGAAGCACTCAGAACTATTCCATACTTGCCCCATCTAGTTTTCTGAGAGAGAGCCACCTACCCTTGTGTTGAGGTCATGATCTTCCACTCCAACCATATGGATCTTGATTTCTAGCCTCCCCAAGTTGCTTTCCACCAATCCCATCTCTTTCACCAAGCCAAATCTGTGAGAGAGTGATTGTGTGTTGAGGAGTCTATCATCATGAAGCACAAGAGCAAGGAGTTCATCAACATTACCGAGCCTATTACCTTTTGGAGGGTGGTGCCTCCTAGATTGGTTAGGTGTCGCTTGGGAGCCTCCTACTTCGTGTTGTGGAGTTGAACCAAGAAGTTTGTAAGGGCAAGGAGATCGCCTACTTCGTGAAGATCTACCCATCGTGAGGCTAGTCCTTCGTGGACGGAAGCCGTTATGGAATATTCAAGGTTGCTACTTCGTGGACCCTTATGGGTGGAGCCCTCCGTGGACTCTCGCGACCGTTACCCTCCATGGGTTGAAGACTCCATAAACGTGGACGTACGATAGCACCACCTATCGGAACCACGGGAAAAAATCATCATGTCTACAATTGCGTTTGATCTTCCTACCCTATCCTTTATTACTCATGCTTGTTGTTACTTTCCGCTGCTATACTCTTAGACATGCATGTGTAGGGTGTACTTGACTTGCCATGAAATGCTAAAATTGCCAACTCTAAAATTTGGGAAAAGGCAAAACTTTTATTTGGTCAAGTAGTCTAATCACCCCCCTCTAGACATATTTTCGGTCCTACAAGTGGTATCAGAGCTTTGGTCTCCATTGCATTGGTCTCACAACCTAGGAGAGTATGGCGTCTAGTGAGGGTAATTATCACCGTAGAAGTCCGTACTTTGATGGCACTAATTTTGCTAGTTGGAAGCACAAAATGAAAATGCTTATTCTTGGTCATAACCCCGCCGTTTGCGCTGTTGTTCATGTTGGCTTGCAAGGTGAATTCTTTGGAGATGGAAAGGAACCGGATCGTGAAGCGACCGCGGAAGAATTGAAGATGTTGCAATACAACGCTCAAGCATGCGACATTCTATTCAACTGCCTATGCCCAGAAGAATTCAACAAAATCAGCCATCTTGAGAATGCAAAAGAGATTTGGGATACTTTGGTTGATATGCACGAAGGAACCAAGTCCGTGAGAGAATCCAAGTTGGATGTTCTTCAAGGTCAGCTTGACAAGTTCAAGATGAAGGATGGTGAAGGAGTCGCAGAGATGTACTCTAGGCTAGCTCTCATCACCAATGAGATTGCCGGCTTAGGAAGCGAAGAAATGACCGACAAATTCATCATCAAGAAGATACTTAGAGCTTTGGATGAGAGATACGACACCGTGTGCACATTGATCCAAATGATGCCCAACTACAAAGATCTCAAGCCTACGGAAGTCATTGGAAGGATTGTTGCTTATGAGATGACACTCAAAGACAAGGAAGAGCTTCATCACAAGTCTAGCGGTGCTTACAAAGCCACAAGTGATGCTCCCGCAACCTCAAGCAACAACCTTGTCACCAATGAAGAGATAAGCCTCATGGTCAAGAAATTCAACAAGTTCTACAAGAATAGAGGCAAAGAAAGAAGCTCCAACTCAAGATATGATGAGAAGCATTCGTCAAGTCGTGACCGCAATTGCTACAATTGTGGGAAGCCCAGACACTACTCCAATGAGTGCACGGCTCCCTACAAACGAAGAGAAGAGTCACCAAGAAGACGAAGCTCAAGGAATGAATCACCTCAAAGAGAGAGAAGGAGTAGAGATGATCGTTATGAACGAAGACACTCAAGGAGAAGTAGGGATTCAGAGATGAAGGACAAGTACACCAAGAGCTACACAAGAAGGAAACATCAAGCCCATGTTGGTGAATGGGTTTCCGGCTCCGACTCCGACGACAACTCCGAGAGAAGCTATCACTCCGACTCCGACTATAGTCAAGATGATGGTGTTGTCGGAATTGCTCTAGTGACTACCAACTCCCATGATCTATTTTACTCACCAAACGAAGGGAGTGGAAGTTGCTTCATGGCTAAAGGCCCCAAGGTATCACACCCCGAGTATCTTGATTTCGATAGTGATGAAGATGATTTGCTTTGTGATGATGACTTGCTCTTTGATAAAACTAGTGATGTTAGTCAAAATGAACTTGATAATTCTAATGCTAGTCAAGATAAGTCAATTGATGATGATAAGATGAAAATAGAAGAACTAACTAAAGAACTAAACACTCTTAAGTTAGCTCATGAATCTACTCTTGAAGATCATAGAGAGCTTGTAAGAACTCATGAGAAGCTACGCTTCGAGAAGCTCAACTTGGAGCAAGAGCATGAGTTTCTTAAAGCTATCAATGACGATCTCCGAAAGAAGACTTCATCTTATCTAGCCAAACGACTACTCTTGTCTACTTTCATGCCACAAGTTAAATCTAAACAAACTAGTAACAAAGGCAAGAAAGGTTCTTCATCTAGTAGCAACAATAAAAATGCTAAACCCAATGATGTTGCTTCTAGTAGTTCTATTGATTCCACTAATGATGATTCTCTTAGCCAAGTTACACTTGAGCAAGAAAATGCTTTATTGAAAGTAATTATAGAAAAGGTATCTACAAGAGTCTTGCCGGGTGTAAGCAATTTGAGGAAATTGTACGCAAGCACGGAGGATACCGGAAGAATCGTGGTGTTGGCTACTTCAACGCAAATGGAGTTGAATGGGAAGAAGGTCAATATCCCGACCCCAAGTTTGTTCCTCAAAAGGAGAAGTATGAAAATACTCTTCCCAAGGGGACAAGCACTCAAGATGACCTTCCACCACAAGACCACAAGCTCAAGGGCAAGAACAAGCTTCAAGAGGACATTGACTCATATGAAGATGGATCCCTAGCTATGGTGGAGTGGGTACCCAAGGCTATGTCAAGCTCAACTTCTACAAAGGCTACTACAACACCAAGGATCCCCATCAACTTGATGTGGGTCCCCAAGAAGAAGAACTAGTGAGTTCTTGAGGGGTGACACCACCAATGAAATTCACTCACATTGATTATTGGCAAGAATTATTTGCAGTCAACATCAACTCTATGCAATAGTTCAAGGAGTCACACATTCCCTCAAAGGTAAGCAAGGGACAAGGTAATCAACAAATCAATGGACATCATCACATGCTTTGCACTCCATGTCCATAGATATCCTTGTATTTGTCTCTTGTGTGTTGGGACTAACCCATGTAGGTGAGAAGAGTAAGGAAACAACAAGGATGCTCCCAACTCTTGGTGATCTCCATCAACCTTGAGCATCCACCACTACCTCACCAACATGAAGTCTTCATCGACAAAACCCAAGGTTAGTCTATCCCTCTTATGGGGGGATGTCACATCAAGGGAGAACTTTACTCGAAGACTTGAGTCAAAGCATCTCTTAGTATGTGACAACATTAAATGCTTTATGTAAAAGTGGTAACCCCACTTGTCCTTAAACGATGAGTATGACCTATGATCAAGTATTCTTACTTGGCTCCTAAGTCAAATACTCATATATAGATGACTTCGTCATCGCCCTAGTGCTTGTTAGATGCTAGTGTGTATGTGCATGTTTGTCATGATTTCATTTGACATCTTATTGTGTGAGCATGCTGGTCTGCATTTATTTTCTCATTCGAGGACATCCAATTGTTGCTATTTGTCTTTTGTTTTATCTTTTGCCAATTGGATGGACAAGAATGCCTAGGACCACTCTTTAGCTATCTATGCTTTCTCACCTCATATTCTATTCATGCTGCATCACAAAATTTGAACAAGTACTTTTCGATCCCTCTGTGTGTGGAGCACTCGGAGTTCCGTATCGACAAGAACTGACCATTAAAACCTCCCAAGTGCATCTCGGTGGAACCAACCCCAAAATCTCGGTCTCACCGAATGCCTAGGGTTGATCTAGTTTTCTATCTCGGTACTACCGATTCCATATTCTCGGTTACACCGAGTTTCCCTGTCAGCTGACAGTTGAGGAACTCGGTGACACCGACAATTTAGACTCGGTATCACCGACAGTGAAGGGTATATAGTCTGTGGTCCCGATGGTTCGAAATTTCAATCTTCAAATCGTCGCGCCTCAAACCCTAAGCTGCCGCAGAAGGACCCCCTGGTCATCGCCTTGCCTTCCCGAGCCTCTCCGCCACTGGGAATCCTCGCCGTCGATGGGCATCTTCGCCGCCGTCGCCGCCGTAGCGGATCCGTCACCGAGCTAGGGTACGGATTCGATCTTTCTTGCGCTCCCGTCTGATTCTTGCACAATAAAGTTGTTTTTCTCTATAAGCCACAGTTTGCTGATCGTTCTATCCACGAGAAAACTCCGTAGATTAGCGAACCATCGATTTTCTAGGGTTTGCCTTCCGCCCGATGGAACTCGGTAGAACCGAAGTGAACAAATCGGGCTCACCGATTTGTCTGTCTGTGTTGCTGAGAACTGTCTCAGTGAAACCGAGTACTTCTTTTCGGTCCCACCGAAAAGAGTGCCAAGTTTCTGTTAATGAGATAGTCAGTCTCGGTGGCACCGACAATTTTACTTCGGTAGTACCGATTTGCATGTGACAGAATGCAAAACTTTGAAAATCTTGTGTTCAATCTTTCAAAAACCAGCCACATTTTGTGATGACTTATCCTTTTCTGCTCCTCTATATTCTGTTCACAGGATCAAGACCCTTAATGATAAGGTGGATGGGCTGACTAGAACAGTAAATGAGCTCAAGAAGGAAGTTGACTGAGTGCCTCTTCCTCAGACTTCTTCTGATCATGATGATGAGGATGGTTCTCCTCTCAGGCTAGGCACACAGTTTACCACTCAGGCCAGATCAACCACTGTGCCAGCGCCAGACTTGAGGCCCTCTTCATCAGCTCCTGCTACTGTCACCTCAGCTCCTGCTCCATCAGTTTCAGTTCCTCCGCCACTCCAACTCCATCCATGACATCTGCAGAGATCTTCGCCGACGCTGTTCTCTCGACTCCTTCATCAACAACCGGAGGAGTTCAGCCCAAGAACGCTTAGATATATGCCTTTGAACTTTTTGGTAACTTGTTACCAAAGGGGGAGAAGTGTATATAGATCTTTAGGCTTCGAGTGAGAGAGCGTTTGGTGTTTATTGCTTTTTCAAAACATTTGATCTTTTGGTTGCTTTTGATACATGTTGCTTTTGATACATGTTTGTGGTGTTTGATCATACGCGTTATGTGTGATGCTACTATTTCCTATCATCTTATTGCTTATGAGATGATCATTCACCTTTGCTTGATTGTGTTGTGCTATGATGTTCATTCTAATTACTCTCGCACACCACCAAGATGTATGTGACATGGAAGAAGTGCCCCATGTACCTAATCGATTGTGCATTTGCATTCAAACGCAAATTTAAAATAATGCACAAATTTAGGGGGAGCTCTTGCTTATCACATACTTCTCAAAGCGACGATTATATTCATTGATTATATCATATGTCGAAGCTTTGATCTATATGTTGTCATCAATTACCAAAAAGGGGGAGATTGAAAGCACATTTGCTCCCTTGGTGGTTTTGGTAATTAATAACAACATATAAGTCATTGAACTAATGTTTCCACTAAGTATATTTCAGGAAATGTTCAATGATAGGATTGGCAAAAGGATTGTGGAGATTGTGGAATACCCCAAGATGCAAGGAAATAGGTTGGCAAAGCTTCAAGGAAGAGGACTCTACATTTTACATTTGTGAGGAATAACTTTGAGTCCATAGGAAAGCCAATACTATTAAAAGGGGGTAAGGTTTTGTTTGTGAACAAAATGCTCATACGTGCACAAGTGATAGTCACCAAAAACACCCACAAGCTCTCCCACCAAAGTCTGTCCAAAGCCATATACTCAAAATCGGTGCAACCAACATTTCCATCCCGGTGCCACCGATTCTCAACCTCAGATAGACTCAGCCAAACCCTAGCCACTTCGGTGCAACCGATTCAATCCCGGTGCCACCGAGTTTAGGTTGCGAACTTTCTGTTACGCAAATTCACAATATCGGTACCACCGAGATTGTTGGATCGGCGTCACCGAGATTGTCAATCTGACCGTTGGTCACCTTATCGGTGCAACCGAGTTTCCGATATCGGTCTCACCGAGATTCAAAAGTTGCCACCTTTTGGTCACTTCGGTACCACCGAGATTTACACATCGGTGTCACCGAGTTGGTCATTTTGTGTGTAACGGTTGGATTTTTGGGGATGCCTATATATACCCCTCCACCACTACCTACTCGGAAGAGAAGCACTCAGAACTATTCCATACTTGCCCCATCCAGTTTTCTGAGAGAGAGCCACCTACCCTTGTGTTGAGGTCAAGATCTTCCACTCCAACCATATGGATCTTGATTTCTAGCCTCCCCAAGTTGCTTTCCACCAATCCCATCTCTTCCACCAAGCCAAATCTGTGAGAGAGTGATTGTGTGTTGAGGAGTCTATCATCTTGAAGCACAAGAGCAAGGAGTTCATCAACATTACCGAGCCTATTACCTTTTAGAGGGTGGTGCCTCCTAGATTGGTTAGGTGTCGCTTGGGAGCCTCCTACTTCGTGTTGTGGAGTTGAACCAAGAAGTTTGTAAGGGCAAGGAGATCGCCTACTTCGTGAAGATCTACCCATAGTGAGGCTAGTCCTTTGTGGACGAAAGCCGTTATGGAATAGTCAAGGTTGCTACTTCGTGGACCCTTATGGGTGGAGCCCTCCGTGGACTCTCGCGACCGTTACCCTCCATGGGTTGAAGACTCCATAAACGTGGACGTACGATAGCACCACCTATCGGAACCACGGGAAAAAATCATCGTGTCTACAATTGCGTTTGATCTTCCTACCCTATCCTTTACTACTCATGCTTGTTGTTACTTTACGCTGCTATACTCTTAGACATGCATGTGTAGGGTGTACTTGACTTGCCATGAAATGCTAAAATTGCCAACTCTAAAATTTGGGAAAAGGCAAAACTTTTATTTGGTCAAGTAGTCTAATCACCCCCCTCTAGACATACTTTCGGTCCTACAGTACCACCCTCGCAGCTCGTTCCCTTTGTCCCTCAGCTGCTGGTCCACGAGCTCGGTCGAGTCCCGCTGCTCCTTGACCGCCTGCCATTTGAGACTGTACCTGCTCTGCACATCCTTGAGCCCCGCCGCCATGGATTCCAAGAAAGCCAAATCTTTGGCGCCGTCAGCAGAACCGTCAGCTTCTTCAACCCTCTGAGATAGCGGCACCAGTATCCGTCTGATTTCCTCATCAAAATCCATGCCCGATGAGAAGGATGAGCCAGGAGTTGTGGGACCAAGTTGAGCAGTGACCAGTGCTAGTTTTCTCAGTGGAGATCGCAGGGCTGATGCCAGAGGATAGCTCGAAGCAGAGGGCCCCATGGACTGGAGAGGAGTCTTCTCCTCAACGACTATATCTAGGCCAGATGCGTCACCGGGGGCTGGTTCCGTTCTTTTCGAGGATTCCTGAATCTCCCCGGCAACCTGCCCGTGGCCCTCAACGGCAACAATCTTCATCGCCTCCTCAGTAGCATCTTTCCCAATGCCTGCCACTTTTTCTAGCAACTCAGGCTCTTCATGTAGCGAGACTGTGAAAAAAAGCGGTAAGCATAAAAATGGAAGTCAGAAATCAACAGAGCACACAAGAAGAGAGAAAAGAGAGGAAGTGAAAACGTAGACAAGTGGGTTACCCGATGGAGGTTGCTGAGGAGGGGCATCCTCTCCCCCGGCAACATCAGTTGCCGGCGTGCGGTCTGTCACCATCCCTTCGGTGGTGGCCTCAGCACGGGCAAACCCCTCGGTAGAGGCCCTTGCCGGCGACTCCTCCCGACGGGCGATGGTCGATGAGGGATCTTGGAAGGAGGACTCCCCTGGGCGAGTCCCTCCTTGGCATCTCTCTCCCATCTCCCTGGCAGGTGTGGGAAGATGCCCTTCCTCATCCCCGCTAGCAGACGAGGTCAGCCCTAGAGTTTCCTGAAGAGGCTGGACCGGGGGCTAGGCGCAGGATCTTCCTCTGCGCCCCCTGCCGGGCTCATGCCTCCCGCGGAACCCAGCCCTTCCGCGGATTTGACCCACTTGGCTTGATGCGCAAGTGTCTCCCTATCCCTGTCAGATTCAATGAGCATGGAGCCTAGCTCTGGAGCCTAGCTCATATGACACAGGCGGCGGAGTTGATCTGCCCCTTTTCAAAGTTGGAGGAGCGGGGCTTGGCGGAGGGACCGGAACCTCCGACAGGGTCGAACTTGGCAGAGAAGTTGGGTTTGCTGGGGGCTAGGGTCCACCCCCGTAACCATCCGTCGCTTGGCGGGAGGAGGCTTAGCCTGAGAGAGGCGGAGAGACTGGCGGCATGCTGCGTCGTGCCTGCCTCCCCTAGCGGTCGTCTTCTTCACCTTCTGGGTGCTCCACGAAGACGCAGGGGCCGCTGACTCTCGGTTGACGCACTCACGGAGGCGGCGCCCTTGCTCAGGAGCTTGAGGACCCATTTCGGGCTCTTCTCCCTCCACCTCTGGCTCCTTCGCCTCATCCGTCTCAACCCCCTCCTGGGTTCCTGTCGCCGCGGTTTGGGAAGCCCCGGCCCCGGCAGATTCGAACCCGGTAACCTCTCCCGCGGCGTGCTTTTCGCTCCCCTCTTCAGAAGAATCATCGCCCTCGGGCTCCTCCTCTTCCTCTTCCCCGGAGCCCATTCTCTTGGCGGCCCTGACCTTCTTGTCCTCGTCAATACGAGCGGCAATGAACGCCTCCTCCGCCCTGGTAGTTGGCTTGATTAGATTGTCCTCCACCTTGGAAGCTCTTTCTTCCAAGCGAGAGACCCAATCCATCTCGTCATCCAGAGCAGGCAACTCCCAATCGGGCTTGACCCCGGAGGCTTTGCAGTCGGGCATCCATTGCAGAATCTGGCTCTGGGCGGAATTGAGATGCAGGGGAACAACCCTTGCCGGCAAGTGGAACGGGCCAAGATGGCCGAACAACTGCTCGCACAGCCAGCCATCGCCGTAAACCATCAAGTTGTTGGCAGGGCCTGGCTACAGCCGCATCTTGTCGGCAGAGCCGTTGTACTCCCATGTAAATCTGTCCCTCCTCTGCAGCGGCGCAATGCGGCGCCGGAGGAAATCGGCCCCCACATGTTCGACGGTCAGCCCGGCAGCTTTCAGACACGTAATCCTGTTCAGCGCCGGGCCGGGCCTATCGTCAGTGAGGCCCAACTTACTCTAGTCGCTTCCGCGCGTGACACATCCAGTCCTCGTCAAGCAGAACTCAGGGGCTTTTTCATCCTTGATCCAGCACCAGTCGCCCCTCCACTCTTCCCACTTCCCGCGCTGCTGGCCAGGGAGATAATCCCAGTCTTCCTTCCTGCACTGAGGAATCCAGCTTATGTTCCCCGAGCGGTGGGATTTGTCTTCCATCCGAGGGATGAAGAAGTGTCTGAATAAATCCACATTGGGGGTAACTCCGACAAAGTTCTCGCACAGATGGGCGAAGATCGCCATGCACGCCATTGCATTGGGGGTGAAATCCAAGAGGTGGAATCCATACACCGTCATCATGGCGCGGAAGAAATCAAAGAAGGGGGAGAAGAGGCCACAAAGAAAGTACACGCAGAAGAAGCGGTACGAATCTGATGGCGTCTTTTCTTTGGGGCTATCCGGTAGAACTACGGGTGCTCCATGCCCATTCGTTAACCTCCCCCACATGTAGGCATACCATGCGATCAAGGCATTGCCGTCCAAGTTCGACGGGGAGAAAACCACATCTTTCTGTCACCGCTTCTCCAGTTCTTCTGCTTTCCTCTTCCTCTCTTCAGCCGCTGGGTCCGCCGATGCGGCCGTCTGCTTCCCCTTCACGGCGCTCGTCTTCTTCCCCATCTCTTGGGCTCTCAAAGGCGGCGGAGGATCTAGTATCCCTTGGTGGGCATGTGGAGGCGGCGGAAGTGGTTTCTTGGCTTAAGGAGGAAGATGGAGGAAGGAGAAACGGACGCGAATGAGCAACGCCCCTGCGCATTACCTTTTTATTGGGAACCCGCGCGGGGGCTGGCTCTGCGCGATCTTTTCGGAAAAATGCCATTTCTTTTGCTGGCAACGGCTACTGTTCCACGACCCCATGACATGTGGTAATTAAGTGGAGTGGATGTGGGTTTGACAATTCATCACAACCAAGTACGTGAGGGCAGCATTTCTTTGACGCGTGTCCGTGCACTGTTTGGGGCCTAACCCAATGATGCCGAGCGACACGTATGGCTCAGGCCTGGGGGCTTTTGTAGGGGTACACAAACAGGGGTGTTAGCTTCCCCCTGACTTGTGCACGGACGATAAGCCTCCGACCCGATGGCCTAAGCCTGTCGGGGGAAGCTACTACCCCGTCAACCACCAGTCCAAGCCAGAGAAGCCACTCTTCAGGAGATCAAGTAGCGCATCAAGAAGACGAAGCCAACATTCGAGACCAAGACCCCGGCAGAGGCAACCTGCGCTGGCTTGCAACGCCGGCAAGGTCGACGCAACGGCCCAGAACGGGCCTGAACCGCGCCAATCACGTCCTCGGTGCCTGTCGGGGACCGAGGTGCACACATCTTCAGGAAGACCCGGCAAGCCATCCCCCGGCAGGCGCGAGCCGATCGGCCACCGCTCCACTGCATTGCAACGCCAATCAGTTGTCAATGCGGTGTTGAGCCCTCAGGTGGCTAAGTGGCTCTCGCTAAGTACGTGGCGACACGCTGGGAGACAGATTATGCATGTTTGACACCCGTCTAGGGGTGTGTCAATATACTAAGCAATAGCCAGCTAAGCGGTGGTGGAAGCTTGCCGGGGATGCATCCCCGCACGCCACCTAGGCTAGCATTTATGGCATTTTATCCTAAGTGCCAGAGTTAGGTATGATAGCACTATTAGCTACTAGTCACTAGGTAATGTCTGTTTTGCCATTGTGGTTGCCCCTAGAGCTATAAAAGGAGGCCCAAGGCAACCTAGTTAAAGATTCGGACCTTTGGACACTTGTACTGGCATAGTAGCTCTCCCGAAGGCAAGCTTGCCGGGTTTGAGCGCTGCGTGTGCTTCGTGTTCCCCCGATCAATCAACCAAAGCAGGAGTATCGTTTTACGCTTCTCAGCAGCCCGAACTTGGGTTAAACACCAGTGTCTCATCGCCGTGCTGCCTCACTACCTCTGCTCTTTGTGCAACGTCACCTCACCCCTGCCGAACCACAAAGGGGCCTGTGGCTCCATAGGTGATCGTGTGCATCATGACCCGACAGGGTGGTGTGCTTTTCCTGTCAACGTCACGATTGAGTTTTCAATATGTTCCATGCTAAACACATTATTGGCATTTCCCAAGCGGAAATGTTTACTCCTTCCACCATACATAAACAAACCATGGCTGACCGAATCCACGGGTGCCTGCCAACATATCAACTGTCCCAGGAGTTTCTTTAATTATTTTTTATTATGCAGGACTAGACATCCTTTTTACCAGCCTCTCTCGTGCGATGACAAGCGAATAAATGCCCATCTTGAGAATAATCCGCTTAGCATGGAACATACTGACCGCCCCGTCGCTCCATAAGTGGTACGAGCACACAAAATGGATGTTTATTTGAATGTTTAGAGGTGGCACATGCAAATTTACTTGGAACGGCATGGTAATACCGTATATAGGTAGATATGGTGGACTCATGTGGAACAACTTTGGGTTTAAGGATTTTTGGATGCACAAGTAGTATTCCCGCTTAGTACTGGTGAAGGCTAGCAATAGATTGAGAAGCGACCATCTAGAGAGCGAAAACGGTCATAATCATGCATTGAGAATAATTAACATTGAACACTAGCATGAGTAGGATATGAACACTCTGAATTTAAACATAATGAAGGCTACATTGGTTTTGAATCAACTACATGTTTGCACATGGGCCAAGTCAACCCGCTCAAATTACTCAGAGGAGGATACCATACTAGCATACCACATCACAACTATTTTAATGCATGTTGACACATAAGATAAATCATTATTCACTCCTAGCTATTGAAGCATGGCATGAGCAACTATAATCTCTAATTGTCATCATAAACATGTTTACTCATAATATGTTGAATCAAGATCGCACGAGCTAAACATATTTACATCTATGGAGAACAAGAAGAGATCATACCAGCTTTCTTTGCCACGATCACTTCATCAAATATCCTCATTATTGCCTTTCACTTGCATGACCGAATGATGTGATAACAATAATAGTGGAAGTGTGTCGTGGACTAAGCTGGAATCTGCGAACATTTAAAGAAAGGAGAAGACAAGGTAATATTGGCTCTTTTTGTTAGATCAACATTAATGCATATGAGAGCCGCTCAACATTTTCATCGTGGTCTTCTCCTTTCAACGACTCAACAAAAAGAAAAGAAATTCAGAGAAACACACTAAAATATTTTTGGAGTTTTTGGTTTATTGAAGGAAGCAAACAAATAAGGGAAAAATAGAAACGATGAAAACTATTTACACGGAAAAGCTCCCAACAAGCAAAGGAAATCTATTTTGCATTTTCTTTTTAATACTACAACTAATTAGTTGGGAAAGAAAAACCAAAAAGAAACGAGAAATATTTTTGAATTTTCAAAGTTTTTCAAACACACAAGAAGAAAGCAGAAAAAAGAAAAACTAACATGGATATACAATGAAAAATGATGAATACCGACAATTGATATGAAGTGTGTGAACATGAATATAATGTCATTGAGAAATATGTAATCACCACTGGTAGTAGCCATCGGGTCTGGGAAAGTATTGAGGCTAAGGTACTTGAGCGTCCGATGCCTAGGCCTCGGCCTCCGCTTCGGCCAACACGTTTTGATAAGCGATTATATCTTCTGGCATGAAAGCATATCTATGCCTGGCATGAGGATTAAACAAAGAGGGTGCAGGCAAAACAATAATATCGCGAGTCTTCTTGATGTATACTACGCTATAGCGAATGTGCTGCAGAGGCTTAGATTCAACAATAAAATGGTGTTCTATCATAGACTCGTGATCAAGATAAGCTTTAGGCAATAAATAATCAGAGGGGTGTATGTTAACATTAAAGCACTTCGCTCAGAGGGTGGCATAAATACCACCATGAATCTTGCCCTTAGCCCGGTTATCATGCAAGTGGCATGCAACAATAGCTCCTACGCTATAATTGTTATCGTCATAAAGTGCGCCACATAGGATAGCAAGGGTGGGGGCACTGAGGACGTCACCCATAGTCATAGCAATTAAACATTTCCCTATGAATAAAGCGAAGTAGTGCACAGCAGGAAAATGTAAACTCGTGGCCCTGGCCTTTGATACGCCCCTAGTTTCTCTCACAGCTAAGGTGAGGATGAAGTCCTCAAACTCCTCAGGTTTAGGCTCATGTATTCCCCCGTCATAGGGAATCAAGCATATTTCATAGAATTCAGAGCGTGTTAATTCATGATGTTCTGCGTATAAATCAAAGCGCACCATGGGAGCATCGGGCCTATTATTGAAATAGAAATTTTGCACAAAGGAATTTGTAAGGAGAAAGTATTGATCACACTCATCGGTGAGGAAGTTGGTGAGGCCGGTATTTGCAATGAATTGCATAAACTCTTGGCGGAAACCCGCTTCGCTCATGAAAGGTGTATGTGGCCATTCACACCGCCTAACCTCCGTGTTGCGGGTGATGTTGATGTCTTGGTCCTGGGTCTTCCCAATAACTCCTTTAGAACTCCAGCTTGAAGAACCCCTCCTAAGGAAATTCATTTTTCCTCTAACAATTTTCTGAAATTTTTGGACCACAAAATTATATCAATAAAACTTTGCAAGATTGGTAGCAACTACTCATATAGGTACCTAGAGGCCATATCAAGCATTCACACTACTTGGAATTCAAAGAGTTCAACATGCAAGCTCATATTCAGCAGCACCAAGTGCAGCAAAATATGCAAAATATAAACCACTAAAGCAAAAACTAATTGGAGGGATGGAGGAGTCACATACTGTTGGGGATATAATCCCGTGGTGCGACCCTCCCAGGTGGGGCCGGGTCATGCGGTTGGCGGCTTAGTGACAAGATTTGGCATAAGCTTGTTCAATGGGCCTGGAGGCCCAGGGATAGAAGACGATGTGTGACCCGGTGGCGTCAGCCGCTGGTGGCGCCTTGTTAGGCAAGGCAAGTATAGTTAGAGGTGAGGTCGGTTATCAAGTATGACCCGGCCCGGACTCTTGTAAGCCCAGGGCCTCGACCTGAATATATAAAGGCGGGTTGCCCGGGCGGCTGAGACAACGAAACAACTCATCGATATCTAGGTCAAGCGAACTCGCTCCCTTGTAATCGATACCCAATCAATACAACACAAAACAGGACGTAGGCTTTTACCTCTTTCCGAGGGGCCAAACCTGGGTAGTCCTTGTCTCCCGATTCCGAGCAACCCCTTCGAGCTCACCGCCTTAGCGATGGCCTCGAACCTAAGTCCTTTCATGGGGACATCTGCCGTGACAAAACCACGATAGTTGGCGCCCACCGTGGGGCTGGCGCTCGGTGGTGTGGAGTTCTCGAAGGGCTCTCTCCCAGGGATCGAGGGATACGCTGTTGGCAGGATGACCAAGAGTTGCCGCGGCAAGCTCTACGTCGATGACGCTGGCTGGGGCCCCGAGGCCGACTCAATCGAGTACGGGTACCGGGTCCCCTTCGGCGGAATTCACGTCTTCATCAGCAAAATCGGCGGATCCAAACCCGGGCTGGACATCTGCACCGACCTCGTCGAGCCGGCCCGGCGTGCGCAACCCGCCCGGGTTAACCCGGGCCGGAAGCTCGTCTTCGTTGGCTTTACCCAAGGCGCGGAACTTGAAGGTTCCATGTCGGGGGAGGAAACCCTCATCTGCTCAGAGGATGGATCCTCAAGCGGGGAGGTAGAATCAATCTACCAGCTTCACAATGGCGGGCTTGGGGGCTACTTCGAGGGCTACCCTGAGCCGGAACACTATGAGCCACCGAACCAAGCAGCTGTCTTCATGGCAGGATCGGCACCAGCTCCTGGTAGCACGGCCGCTGGTGCGACCGGGTCTGGATCAGGCAGGTCGCCTGCTCAAGTTTTGCTAGATCTGATGAACGAGCTTACAACTCTGATGGGGACCGAGGTCACGGTCGAAAACCAAGTAGCCCGTAACAGGGAGATCGCAAGGTTGAAGGACCAGATGGCCGGAGTCCAAGGGGAAATCAACACACTGAAGGCCTAGATGGATGCTGAGTCAGAACGCCTTAGGGCGGAAGCTTTTCGTCTTGACCTGGAGCAGCAAACCGCTGATGCAGTTCATTGGATGAGGCGTCATACCTGTTTGTCTGATCAATATGAGGCCAGGAATCTCTTCAACACGCCAGGGATGGGACGGAATGCACCTCTAATCGTAACCCGGACGGCGGAAGTACCTGGGAGCAGGGCGGCGGTTCAGCATCACCAGCCAGACCTGCCCCGCAGGAACCAGACCCTGCCACAGTCTTTTCCAACACCGCCCGGTCATTATTCTAACCTGGCGGAGAATATGGTGGCAGCGGCGGTCAGACTCGGCACGATCCCCATCCCGGATGGACGCCTTTCGCGGAGGAAGTGCGGAACAACATTGGATATTTGCAGACATCGGTGGCGCAGCAGGAGAAGTATACCTATAGCCGAAGTCGCGTGCACTCAACCCCCATCCCGAGCCGCAGTTACAGCCGGCGCCTAGAGTCGCCTGCGATTTCCAGCAATGAGCGACGTCGGAACCCGGCGTGAGATGATCAGCCGGCTCTTGAGGCCCAGCCGCTCGTAGACCGGGTGAGAGCACAGCGAGAGGCGGCAGCAGCGGCAGCTGCGGCGGCTTATCAAGAACCCACCGTAGCCCCTTCTATTTCGGTGGGAGCCGGAGTGACCTCCAGGGCCGTGGGAGTGCCGTGCTTAGTGCCGGCCTTACGAAACAAGCGCCTGCCAAAGGATTTCAAGGGTCCCCGCAAGGTGCCCAATTATACTGCTGATCTGCCTCCAGAAGCTTGGATTGAGAGCTATGAATTAGCCATGAAGATGTTAGACGTTAGTGACGCAGTCTGCGCCAAGTATTTCATCATGATGCTGGAAGGGCCAGCTCGCACGTGGTTGAAGGGTTTGCCACCCAACACCATTAATTCCTGGGCCGAGTTGAAGGTGAAGTTCATCAAGAATTTTCAAGGAACGTGCAAGCAGCCCATGACAATTGTGGATTTGGATCATTGCGTGCAGTGTGAGGACGAGTCGGCTCATCATTGGGTCTGGCGGGTCTCAACCATCAACCACTCTTCTGATAACATTACAGCGGCTCAATCGGTTCTGATTCTAGAGAAGAATTGCCACTTTGTGCCCCTGAAGCAGAAGCTTGGCCGGCTTAAACGCTCATGCCAGGACATGGGGGAGCTCATTGCGGCTCTCACTAAATATGCAGACTCGGACAGCACGAAGGACCCTGGTTCCGATGATGAGAAATCGGCCAAGGGTAAGAAGAATAATAATGGCAAGAGTCAACAGCAGAACAGGGGAGGAAATAGCAATAATGGTAACGGCAGAAAGCGGAAGCACCCGGACGGCGGGTCAGATCTGGTGGCCAACACTAGTGCTGGGAATAACCGTTGCAAGGGCAACGGCAAGCCACCTTTCGGTAAGTCTAAGCCTGTCAATATGGAGGCGATGTTGAGTGCTCCTTGCCCGAAACATAGTCTTCCCGATAAGCCATCCACTCATGCTTGGAGGGATTGTTGGATCATGCGGGAGTTCCGAAATTACAGTGTTAACCAGCATCAAGGTGGCGGCGGTGGACCGTTTGGCGGATCAGGATCCGGCTCTCCTGGATCTGGCTTTGGTGCGGGCGGATCAGGTTCTGGCTATCAAAGCCAAGGAAATCATGGTGGTAATAATCAACAGTCTGGCAGTGGAGGTCAGCAACAAAACAACCAGTCTGGGTACCAGAATAATCCAAAGCAGCTTAATGGAGGCCAATATCATGTTTTTACGACCAGCCTTGACAAGCGGGATCAGAAGGTGCGCAAGCGGGCGGTTAATGCAGTCATGCCAGCACTCCCTCAGTACTTAAAGTGGTCAGAGTATGACATAACTTGGAGCAGGGAGGATCACCCGCCGCGCGTGGATAACCCGGGGCAGTTGGTTTTGGTAGTAGCCCCCCAGCTAGGAGGATATGTGTTCACCAAGGTGCTTATGGATGGTGGCAGCAGCATCAACATCCTGTACTATGACACATTCCGTCGGATGAATTTGCTTGACAAGGACCTTAAACCATCTTTGACGGTTTTCCACGGTGTGGTGCCCAAAAAGTCGGCTTACCCAGTTGGAAAAATTTCTCTGGAGGTAGCTTTTGGCGATGAATTCAACTACAGGGTGGAGTCTTTATGGTTTGAGGTGGTCAAGATCAAGAGCCCGTACCACGCTTTGTTCGAACGGCCGGCTTACGCCAAGTTCATGGCTAGGCCATGCTATGTCTACTTGCAGCTCAAGATGCCCGGGTTAAAAGGAACGATTATAGTGCATGATGATCGGAAGATTGCTCTTGAGTGTGAGGAAGGCGATGCAGCATATGCAGAGTCAAGTTGCGTTGAGGCGGAGCTCAACTTTTATAAGGAGAATGTTGACCCGACAGATATGACCCCGCTAAAGAAGCCTAGCACGGAATCTGAGCCGCCCCTCAAGTTTGTGGCAGAAGATACCAAGCTAGTGGATTTCACTCCTGGCGACTCATCGCAGCAGTTCACTATTGGGGCTAATATGGATCCCAAATAGGAAAGCGCGCTCATCGAATTCATCCGTGAGAATCGGGACATCTTTGCATGGAAGCCTTCTGACATGTCGGGTGTACCGAGAGAATTCGCTGAGCACTACCTTAATGTGGATCCTAAGTTTAAGCCGGTCAAACAGTTCCTCCACCGCTTCAATGAGGAGAGGCGTAAGGCTATTAGGGAAGAGGTGGCCCGGCTCTTGGCAGCAGGGTTCATCGTGGAAGTTTTTCACCCGGAGTGGTTAGCTAACCCGGTGTTGGTACTCAAGTAGAATGGCACGTGGCGTATGTGCGTGGATTACACGGATCTTAACAAGGCTTGTCTGGTTGATCCGTTTGTTCTCCCCCATATCGACCAGCTCATTGATGCGACGGCGGGTTGCGAGAGTCTATGCTTCCTGGATGCTTATTCAGGTTACCATCAGATCAAGATGGCAGTCCAAGACCAAGAGAAGACGTCTTTCATTACGCCTTTTGGAGCTTTCTGCTATGTGTCTATGCCTTTTAGGCTTAAGAGTGCCCAGGCGACTTACCAGCGCTGTGTGCAAAATTGTCTTCATGCTCAAATTGGGCGCAATGTTCATGCTTATGTGGATGATATTGCGGTCAAGTCAAGGAAGAAGGAGACTCTGCTGGCTGATTTGAAGGCAACCTTTGATAATCTGCGAGTTTACAAGATGATGCTTAACCCGGCAAACTGTGCGTTCGGTGTACCTGCGGGCAAGCTCTTGGGTTTCTTGGTCTCTGAGCGTGGCATTGAGGCTAACCCGGACAAGATAAAGGCTATCACCTCCTTGTCTAAGCCGGCGTGTATTAATGATGTTCAGCGCCTGATGGGTTGTATTGCTGCCTTGAGCCGGTTCATAAGCCGCCTGGGTGAGAAAGCTATTCCTCTGTATCACATGATGAAAAAGACAAACGATTTTGTCTGGAGTGATGCGGCTAATGAGGCGTTTGAGGCGCTCAAAAAGCAGTTGGCTGAGCCGCCCGTTTTGGCTGCACCGGTGGAAAAGGAGCCTTTGCTTTTGTATGTGGTGGCTAACAACAGAGTTGTCAGTGCTGCAGTTGTGGTGGAGCGGAAGGAGGCGGGTAACGAGTACCCAGTCCAGCGGCCGGTTTACTATGTCAGTGAGGTTTTGTCAGAGTCCAAGCAAAGATACCCACATTGGCAAAAACTGGTGCTTGGTGTTTTCATGGCCAATCGCAAGCTGAAGCATTATTTCCTTGGGCACCCGATCACAGTGGTCAGCTCTGCTCCTTTGGGAGACATCATTCAAAACAGAGAAGCTACTGGTAGGATTGCTAAGTGGGCAATCGAGCTTGGGCCTCTCAATCTGAAATATGTGCCCCGGACAGCTGTATAATCTCAAGCCCTGGTGGATTTTATCAATGACTGGACAGAGTGTCAAGTGCCTGAGGAGAAGCCAGACAATACCTATTGGATGATTCACTTTGATGGTTCCAGGCAGTTGGAAGGCTCGGGGGCTGGAGTTGTCATAACTTCCCCACGAGGTGACAAATTTTGTTATGTTTTGAGGCTAATGTTTCCTTGTACTAATAATGCAGCGGAATATGAGACTTTGCTTCACGGGCTTCGTGTGGCCAAGGAGATGAACTTGAGCCGGGTCAGGTGTCTTGGCGACTCAGACCTGGTGGCTCAGCAAGTCTCTGGCACGTGGGACTCTAAAGACCCTCGCATGGCGGCTTATCGCCAGGCGGTTGACGTTATTGCTGGCCACTTCAAAGGCTATCAGGTGGATCATATTGATCGGCGAAAGAATGAGGCGGCTGACACGTTGTCAAGGCTGGGGTCTCAGCGTAAGACGGTGTCGCCTAATGTGTTCTTGGACGTGTTGCATCACCCGTCGGTCAAATTACCGTCGGAGGAGGATTTGGCTATACCTGGCCCGGAAGGGCAATTGGTGGCGGCTCTCCGCGCAATTCCTGATTGGACATTGCCTTACCTGGCATATCTGACCCGTGGCGAGTTACCTCAAGATGAGATTCTGGCACGGCAGATCATAAGGCGGTCTAAAGCTATGACTATTATCAATGGCGTGTTACACAGGCGCAGCGTGACTGGCGTTTTTCAGCGATGTGTTTCTCCTGACGAGGGCCGAGAAATCTTGCACGAGATACATGCCGGTGATTGTGGTCATCACGCCTGGTCAAAATCTTTGGTGGCCAAGGCTTTTTGACATGGCTTCTACTGGTTAACAGCTCATAAAGATGCAGAGGACTTGGTCAGTAAATGTGGCGGGTGTCAAAAATTTGGGCGGCGTGCCCATGTGGTGGCTGAAGAATTACGGATGATCCCAATCACCTGGCCATTTGCAGTCTGGGGGCTCGATATGGTGGGGCCTTTTAAGAGGTCTAAGGACAAAAAGACCCACCTCTTGGTGGCGGTTGACAAATTTACTAAATGGGTTGAAGCTGAGCCGGTCAGCAAGTGTGATGCCGCAACAGCAGTTTAGTTCATCAAAAAGCTGATTTTTCGGTTTGGTTATCCTCATAGTATTATTACTGACAATGGCACAAACCTATCCAAGGGGGCTATGAAGGAGTTTTGCGATGGTGAGCATATCTGCCTCGATGTATCTTCTGTGGCTCTCCCATAGTCTAATGGTCAAGCAGAGCGTGCTAACCAGGAAATTTTGAGAGGGATAAAATCCCGGCTTATGGTTCCTTTGGATCGCACGCCGGCTTGTTGGGTGGAGGAGTTACCTTCAGTTCTTTGGAGCATTAGAACCACCCCCAACAGGTCAACAGGCTATACGCCTTTCTTCATGGTTTATGGCGCAGAAGCTGTTCTCCCCAGTGATATCCGTCATGACACGCCCAAAGTGGCGGCTTACGTGGAAACTGATAATGAGGTGGCGCGTGAGGTAGCTTTGGATGCCTTGGACGAAGAACGGGATCTTGCAGCAGCTCGGTCGGCGATTTTACCAACAAGACCTGCGTCGCTATCATAGCCGCAGGGTCAAGACCCGGACGTTCCAAGAAGGCGACTTAGTACTCCGGCTGATTTAAGACCAGTCAGATATGCATATGTTATCACCTCCTTGGGAAGGACCGTTTGTGATCAGCAGAAATCTCAACAATGGTTCCTATTATCTTATTGATATATGGGAGAGTGACAAGTCTCAAACTTCTAGTGAATAGACCAAGAGTCCGTGGAATATTGCTCACCTTCGGCCATACTATACTTGAGCCGCTGGTCCGGCTCTTATCAATGTACATATTCCTGTCATTGTATATACCACCTTTTATGATATAATAAAGTTGGCATCCCCATGATTAGGGGCCTCTGCCATTTTTCCGCACTAAAATTCGTGCAAAGGAGTTGATCCTTCATCAGGTCACTTGGGGGCTTCCAACCCACTTGGTTTAGCTTTCATACCCTCTTGGCCAGGGTTTATATGCCATGTTCGAGTTAAGCCTGCCTGTTTGCAACTTGCTACTCCGCCATGTGACCCGCCGAACTCTTGACAGTCAATCTTGCTAAGAGACCCTGAACTTTTATAAGTTATTCTCGCACAAAGACCCTGAACTTGTCAAGGTTTAAATGGCGGCTTTTTTCACGAGAGAGCCGGCTTACAGTGAGCTAGGATAAACTCGCCTTGTCTGCCGTAATCCCTCCGCTATGTGGCCCATTCGTACTCTTAGCAATGTCAATCTTTTAAAGACCCTGAACTTGCTAAGGTTTAAACGACGGATTTATGTCACGTGACAGCCGGCTTACGAGGTTTTCAGGCTTTTATGGCTAGTTTCTTCGGAAGCAATACATTTTTTTTCATAAAAAACAAGAGTTATCTTGTCCTGCTGTGCCTTTATAGTAGGCTTATAGGACAAGAGATATACAAGTTACTTGTTTTTTTGCAGGTACTCTCATGATAAGATTCTAAGTTTTGGGTAATTACGGCTTGGCATTGCTCATGGAGTATAACCCGCCCGGCGAGTCAAGGCAGTCAGACGATTATATATCAAGACAAATTTGCTAAGTCGCCGGAATATGGATTGAAAGAAGTTTAAAAAGTGCATCAAAGGCACAAGAGCAGGCGGTTAAATGTTTCCTACTACTATTACAAGGCTATCAAAAAGCCCAAAAGCTGCGGACTTCAAGTTTTCTCAGCAAATTATAACCCAGCGTATCAAACAAGGCCGGGTTACCTTCACATGATGCAAGTTTTTATCTAGCTCATCGCCGGGTCATCCTGTGCTGGGTCTTCGGTCTCCTGAATCTGGAGGTTATCCACATCCCAATTGCAGTTTGTTAAGGCCTCAAATTTGGCTTCATCGTGCATGATTGGAGATGGGTCAACATCAGGAGCGAAGAGGTGCTTACGGCGTTGAGGAATCAGGCTTTTGGCTTCGAAGGTGGGACCTCGAACTCGCTTATTATCTTCCGAGTAAGCCGCCTGATATGACGACAGGTCAGCTTCTTCGGCCACCCGGCTTGCTAAAATACGGGATGCCTTCATACAGCGGGCATAGTCATCTTGCGTGAACTCTGAGCCATCATCCTTCAGCTGAGGGAAGCCATCCATCATCTCGGCCGGGTTAAGCTCAGGGGCATAAGCCAGCGACCGGCTCAAAGCAGCCATTGCGCCCTTGCGGGCGGCTGATCTCTTCAGCTCTTCTATTTGCTTCGGGATGGTGGAGAGGACTTCTAGTACGCCCTTCATAACCTTTGGCACACCTTTCTCGATCATGACAGCTTTAATGGTGAACAATGACCCGGCATATAGCTGTTCAGCAAGTGAGTATAAAGCCTTCAGCTTTAGTAGACTATCATCTGAAATTTGGCGGCTCCCGTTCACCTACAAGCAAGTCAAATATTATAAGCCGCCTGAAAAGGATTCTTGAAGTTTTCTTTTTGCAATGAGTGCTGAAGGTTAAAAGAATACTTACCAAAGACAGCTCCAATCATACGGGATATCTGATTTTTAGATGACTCAGCTCATCGGTCACCGTCTTAAGACGGCCTTCAGTGTCTTCTGCGCATTTGGTCAGGGCGGCTTGGCTTGTTTCAGCAGCTTTCTTGAAAGTTTTGAGTTCGGCCTTGATCACATCCAGCTCAGTCAAGGCGATCTGGTACTTGGCGTCAGCCTCTGCTCGACTCTCTTGTTGCAGTGCCAGGCTCTTCTTCAGGTCTGACATGTTAGACTCGGTGGCATTTAAAGATTCCCGCGTAAGATAAGTCAGGCAATATTATCCGTTTTAAGCCGCCTGTCCGGCTCATATTGGTTTTACAAGAATACAACAGAGTTATTGCAAGTCCCAAGCAGATTGCAAGCAATATACTTGGCACTTGGGGGCTAATGTGTCTCAGTTTTTTCTCCTAAACCCGGGTCATGTCCATGAACATAACCCGGCTCTTGGGGGCTACACGTTGCTCTACAAGTTTAAGGATCGGGTATATAAAAAGTCCCGAGTCATTATTGGTATAATAACCTGGCCCTTGGGGCTACATTTGGCTCTCACTCTATGCTTAAGTGCCGGCTCATTACTTACGTAAAGACCCGTCCCTTGGGGGCTACACATGGCTCTTATTATATCACTAAGTGTCGGCTCATTACTTACGTAAAGACCCGACCCTTGGGGGCTACATGGCGATTTATGAAATATTGTAAGTGATCGAAGACCCGGCTGGCCTTTTGAGAGGTAAACCGGCCCTTGGGGGCTACACCAGTATATATATATGTAAAGGCAAGGGAAGTGGAATACCTCGTATTTCTTCTTCATCATGCCAACCAAGTTGGCCTCTAGGTCACGGCTTGCAGACAGACGACTCAGATAGCCAGAGTGTAATTCCTCAATGGTAAGCTTTTCCAAGTTAGGGAGATCAAATTGAATTTTCCCTTCCTGAAGATGAGCCGCCTCGTCTTTGCTGGTATGTTTTGATAGTGTCTTGGAAGGAGCCGGAGATTTGTAAGCCGCCCCGGTAACAGTAACTTCTTCATGAGAAGTCACGTTTTCAGTTGTCGGCTGGGGGCTCGGCGACTTAGGATCAGCTTTTGTATGAGCCTCAGGAGCCTCAATATCCATATCCACCGGCTCATTGTGCTGAGGAGCTTCTTCATGAGTATCTTTGGCGGCTTCAGAAGGCTCAATATGAACTTCAGGGATGTTTGGCTTTGGATTTGCCGACTCTGGAACATCAGGAGTGGTGGCTGACCCGCCAGTTTTCCTCCGTTTGGCTTGAGCCCTATGAGCAAAAGTGAAATTACACATCAATAGGCAAGGATAGGCTATTAATACAAAGAGTGGATATAAAAATACTTACCCCTGGTTGATGATAAGGGGAGGCAACTTTGAGGCGGTTGAGTCGCCGGAAGAGGGAGACGAGTCCTGAAAAGGTTAGCATTGTTAAATACTGATAAGTCGCAATACAAAGTTAGCATGCAGAGGAAATAAAATCAAGGCAAGAAACAACCTCAGTGCGCCGTTTACGAGGAGCCGGTTCATTTGGTAAGCCGGCTAAAAGTTCCTCAGAGCCGGTGCTCCGGGTCTGACGTCTGCTGTCTTCTTGCTTTTTCTTCAAAAGAAAATTGGGATCCATGTGAGAAAAAGGGCGAGAACATTTTACCTTCTGTATAGCCCGCCGTATTCTCTTTACTGGTGAAAGTTCTGAGTCAGAGGAGATAATGGTTACCTCTACAGCATCAGCATGACTTGCTTCTGCTTCTTCCTGTGAGTTATCATCCTCAATGAGTTGCATAAAGAGAAGGCCAAGGGGGTCAAGTTCTACCTCTGAGTCATTGAAATCGAACAAATCTTCGGATGACTGCCTCTTCCTACGAGTTGGCGCCTTAGATTTGGTCGCCTTGGGGACCTTGTTCTTCTTCTGGAGAGAAGGGAGTAGTTGTTTTTTCCAGAAGGAAGAGCCGGCCTACGTATGATAAAACGTGTTGTCAAGCAAGTTAGTAAAGTATGCAAAATACAAGCATTAAGAGAATGGATGAAGGTTAAGAAGGAAAAAACTTACATCCGGAGCCGGGTTAAGAGCAGAGAAGGGACTTAACCCCGTTTTGCTGCAGGCGGCTTGTGATTCCTCCAGCAAGGACTTGACAATAGTATTGAGATCCGGGTCTGTCAAGGGGGTCTGATTGAAGCGTTGAGGGTCGTCCAACTTACTAGTGTATTGTCACATTAAGGCACCGCGGCGGCTTAACGGCAGAATCCTCCAAGAGACCCAGCAGCGGGTCAGGTCCACACCTGTTAACCCGTTGGCTAACAGGGCCCTTATTTTTGAGAATGTTGGGGCATATTGAGCATGTCCAGCGGCGGACATCCGGTCTGGAAGCTCCGTATCAGTACTAAGCCGGTAAGGACGGTAACTCGGCAGTGGGTTGTCCCCTTCTGGCGAAGTGTCTTGGCAGTAGAACCAAGTCTTATTCCATTCTTTGGGATGACTCGGCAGAGTTGCTGCTGGGAAGAGTATACATCCCTCTGCCTCTCAAGAGTGACGCCCCCAGCTCGAGGCTTAGTCCATCCGCCATTTCTGTTTGGCGGTTGATGTAGAGGTACTCCTTGAAGAGGTCAACTAACGGCTCTTCTTGCAGATAGGCTTCATAGAAGGTCTGAAACTGACACAGATTGGTGACAGAATTGGGGCCAATATCTTGGGGGTGCAGTTTGAATGAGTGCAAAACATCTCGAAAGAACTTAGACCTGGGCGGGGAGAAGCCACGAAGAAGATGGTCTGTGAATACAATGACTTCCCCGTCTTTGGGCTTAGGGGTGGTTTCATTGCCTCGAACCCGCCAGTGGATAACATCCCGAGCCGGTAGAACTCCCATGGTGACAAAGTCTTTGAGTGATTCCTCAGTCACCCCCGACCTTACCCAGTTGCAGGTGGATAGGACTTTAGACATGGCGGCGGCTTAAGAAACTGCGGAAAGATATGAATATTTGGCGGGTTAAAAATATATTTTGACCAAAGTTGTTATGACTCTAGAAATGGTGACGGCATTTCGCCGGTCAATATAAAGTTATGAGCCGCCGAAGCTGGTTGTGATACGACAGCATGAGCCGGCAGCCTTACGGCGGGTCAAATTTATCAGTGCGTACTGAAAAGTTGCTAAGTATGGAGAAACAGATTTCAGAGCTACAGCTATTGATTTAAGATCTATGGGCAAGGGAAAAAGAAGAATAATTTTAACCCTAAATAGCCAGTGAAAGAACAGGCGGCCTTTGTACAGATTAAAATGAGCTGGAGATCTACAATGAGTATGGCATGATTATGGAGCGGACGGCCGCGTGATTTGGGCAGCGTTGGGAGGTTTAAAGAAGTGCCCTTTATCTAAATCTATGAAGAATGCTCTGATGAGCGGTGATGAACATCGAAGAAGCCCGATGAACTCGGGAAGAATCTAAAAAGCTATTGCAGATCTGCCAAGGGGCAACAATGGAACCGTGATGATGCGAGCGGATGCGGCGATGTTCTGGACGAGTTCAGGTTGATACAGCGTCCAGAGTTGAGGAAGACGGCGAGGACCGAACGGCGCGACGAGCTTCGGCAGCGCGGGCGTCTGGAGGAAGAAGAAGAAGGTGGCGGCGGGGAAAGTGAAAGCAATGCCCCCCCTCCCCCGTGCCTATTTATGAGGATGTGATGGAACAACAATGGTCCGGTGCGGGGATCGAGGAGGCACGATGATGATTGACTAACAAAGCGCCTTGATTCTCGGGCTGGTTATATTAATGGAGAAAGATCCGTTCTGACGTCAGGGGAATCTTTTTTGATTTTTCTGATGACGTCACGGCGGGTTATGAAAGTTTATTAGAAATGGCGCCGCCCATTTTTGGCGGGTCATGAAGATTATCAGAGGATGCAAGACTCACCAACCAGAAGACTTGGAGATTGACATGAACCTGTTCAAATCAATCTGGGGCCTAATGTTGGGGATATAACCCCGTGGTGAGACCCGCCCAGGTGGGGCAGGGTCATGCGGTTGGCAGCTTAGTGACAAGATTTGGCATAAGCTTGTTCAATGGGCCTGGAGGCCCAGGGATAGAAGACGATGTGTGACCCGGTGGCGTCAGCCGCCGGTGGCGCCTTGTTAGGCAAGGCAAGTATAGTTAGAGGTGAGGTCGGTTATCAAGTATGACCCGGCCCGGACTCTTGTAAGCCCAGGGCCTCGACCTGAATATATAAAGGCGGGTTGCCCGGGCGGCTGAGACCACGAAACAACTCATTGATAGCTAGGTCAAGCGAACTCGCTCCCTTGTAATAGATACCCAATCAATACCACACAAAGCAGGACGTAGGCTTTTACCTCTTTCCGAGGGGCCAAACCTGGGTAGTCCTTGTCTCCCGATTCCGACCAACCCCTTCGACCTCACCGCCTTAGCGATGGCCTCGAACCTAAGTCCTTTCACGGGGGACATCTGCCGTGACAAAACCACGACACATACCAAGGAGCAATTCCCCAAAACAGTTTCAGAAATGGGGTTCCAAACAAAGAGATGGAAAATTTCAGTTTTTGGAGCAAGAACACGGGAGAGACTGTGTGTATGAATTTTTGCTGGAGGTAAGGGATGACATGGGCTAAAGAGATAAGGCAGGGGCCTCTGTGGGACCCACGAGCTAACAGGGTGCGCCTAGGGGGGTGCGCGCGCCCTGTTGGCTCGTGGCCCACAAGTGCACCCCCCTGATGTGTTTTCAGCACCAATTTTTTTTAAATAATCCAGAAAAATTCATGTTAAAATTTTGTGGCAATCTAAGACTTTTTTATTCCTGGGTCATTTTTATTGCACATGAATTTTAGAAAACAGGGAACTAATGCCATTTTAATTTTATTTAACTAAAAATATCAGAGAGGAAACTAATGGTACAGAAAGTTGTGTTTACTAAATTCATCAACTCCATGTCTTTCAAAAAGGATCCATTAATAAGGTTGATCAAGTCTTATTGATAGCCGTTTCCGATTGACAGGAAACCAAAGAATTTTCGTATTACACTAAGTTACTTCACTGGGGATTTGCATATCCCCAACAATAAGAATATCATATTTCTTCTTGGCAGTAGGGATAGGAAATTTAAACCCTCCAATTGTGATTGTAGCAATCGGCTCAATGTTATTAATATTATTCACCGAAGATTGCTTCTTCGGAAAGTGCACCGTATGTTCTTTACCATTGGCATGAAATGTAACCTTGCTTTTGTGGCAATCAATAACAGCCCCTGCAGTATTTCAAAAGGGTCTGCCGAGGATAATCGGCATATTGTCGTTCTCGGGCATATCAAGAATAACAAAGTCCGTTAAGATAGTAACATTTGCAACCACAACAGGAACATCCTTGCAAATTCCAATAGGTAAAGTAGTGGATTTATTAGCCATTTACAAAGATATCTCAGTAGGTGTAAGCTTATTCAAATGAAGTCTTTTATATAAGGAGAAATTCATAACACTAACACCGGCTCCTAGACCACATAAAGCAGTTTTAACATAATTTTGTTTAATGGAGCAAGGTGTTGTGGGTATACCCGGATCTCCCAACTTCTTCGGCACTCCACCATCAAAAGAATAATTAGCAAGCATGGTAGCAATTTCAGTTTCAGGTATCTTTCTTTTGTTGGTAATAATGTCCTTCATATATTTAGCATATGGATGCATCTTTAATATAGCAGTCAAACGAGTGCGCAAAAAGACAGGTTTAATCATTTCAGCAAAGCGTTCAAACTCCTCCTTGTCCTTACTCTTGGAAGGCTTACGAGGGAACGACATGGGTTTATGAACACATGGCTCTCTTTCTTTACCATGTTTCTTAGCAACAAAGTCTTTCTTTTCATAGCGTTTATTTTTGGGATGTGGGTTATCAACATTTTCAGCAGGTTCTATTTCCACATCATTGTCAGGTTCTTTATTACTATCTGGTTAAACATCTACATGAGCAATATTATTATCATTATCACTAGGAGAATGCTCACTACCAGATTGGGTCTCAGCATCAGACATAAAAACATCATTATGACTCTTACTAATTTTTTCTATAACAGGTTCACTAGAAGCATGCATAGTCCTATCATTTTTCTTTTTATTTTTATTTTTAGTTGGACTAGGTACATCATCATTAAGTCTCTGAGAATCTTGTTCTATTCTTTTAGGATGACCTTCAGGATAAAGAGGTTCCCAAGTCATTCTACCTCTTCTAGTCATTACTCTAATAGCATAATCATTCATGTTATCATTCATTTCAGCAAGCAAATCATTTTGTGACTTAGCAAGTTGGTCTAGTTGGGTGTGAACCATAGAAGCATGTTTAACTAGACCCTTAACATCATTAGCAATTCTATACATCAAGTCACTTAAGCGATCTATCATCATGGCATTGCGTCTTAATTGATCTTTGACATAATTATTGAAATGTTCTTGCTTAACAATGTAGTTGTCAAATTCATCCATGCATTGACTAGGAGTCTTAGTATAAGGTATATCACTTTCATTAAAGGTACGGAGAGAATTTACCTCTACTACCTTTGTCGAGATGTCAAGTCCATGAATTTCTTCGATAGGTGGTAAATTCTTGACATCTTCAGTTTTAATACCTTTTTCTTTCAAAGTCCTCTTGGCTTCTTGCATATCTTCAGGACTGAGGAATAGAATACCTCTCTTCTTTTGAATAGGTCCTGGCGGTGGTTCAGGGAGTGTCCAATCATCAGCATTTTGCAATATGTTATTCAATAATTCTTTAGCTTGTCCAACCGTTCTTTCCCTGAAAACACGACCAACACAACTATCTAGGAAATCCCTAGAAGCATCAGTTAGTCCATTATAAAAGATATAAAGTATTTCATTTAGATGATCAGGAAAAGCTATAAGTAACTGGAGGAGCCTCCCCCAAGATTGAGGGAGATTCTCTTCTTCAATTTGCACAATGTTAAATATTTCTTGTAAAGCAGCTTGTTTTTTATGAGCAGGAAAATATTTTTTAGAGAAGTAATATTGCATATCCTGGGGGCTACGCACACAACCAGGAGCAAAAGTGAGAAAACATTTCTTAGCATCACCTTTTAGAGAGAAAGGAAAAAGCTTAAGGATAAAATAGTAACGCATCTTTTCCTCATTAGTAAACAAAGTGGCAATATCATTCAATTTAGTGAGGTGTCCCACAACAGTCTCGATTTCATAACCATGGAAAGGATAAGATTCTACTATAGCGATTAACTCAGGATCAATAGAGAATTCATAGTCCTTATCAGTAACACATATAGGATAAGTATCAAATTTAGGATCACGTTTCATTTTCTCCATCACGGATTTTTCTTATAGTTTGCATAGTAGCTTCTTCACAACATCTCTATCATTACAAGCAAGAAAGTATCTAGCTATCTCCCCATCCATAACATAACCCTCGGGTACATCAGGCAATTCATATATATTAGGAGAGCTATGAGTAATAGGTGATTCATAATCTTCATCAATTTCAACATTTTCAAGTTCTCTATCTTTAGCAAGATGAGCATCAAGTAATTAATTTAGTGTCACATATTTATTTTTATCAAGCATAGCAGTAGCATCATCATAAGTTTCAGAAGTAGCATCATCAAGTAATTGCAACATATAAGAATGAGTATCAAGTGGTGGTGTCATAAGCTAATTTAAAGCAGTAGGTGAATCAAAATCAGAGCTACATAACAGTTCCTTACCTGCTCTCATACAAGAGGGGACGATCTTGGTTTTAGCATATTTCATATTATTCATAGTGACAATAAGATATCCTTGGTGATCACAATAAATACATCTATTCTCCCTGGCAATGGCGCCAGAAAACAGTCTTGATAACCCACAAGTATAGGGGATCGTAATAGTCTTCGAGAGAACTATTTTACCCAAATTTGTTGATTCGGCACAAGGGGATCCAAAGAATATTTACTGGTCTTAGCAGTTGAGTTGTCAATTCAACCACACCTGGAGTATCTTTCTGTAGCAAAAGTTTAGTAGCAAAGAAGAACAGTAATAGTAACAGTAACAATAGTAGCAGCAGTTTTGTAGTGATTGTAACATTAGCTATAGCAACAGTAACTTAGCAAGATTTAGTATATGAAAAGCGTAGGCAATGGATCAGCGATGGATAGATATGGATGACATTCATCATGTAACAGTTACACACTAGAGCGACACAAAAGTAGCTCCAATTCATCAATATAACGTAGGCATGCATTCCGTATATAGTCATACATGCTTGCAATAAGAACTTGTATGACATCTTTTGTCCTACCCTCCTGTAGCATCGGGGTCCATAAGGAAACTAAGGGATATTAAGGCCTCCTTGTAAGAGCATAATTTTCCCTAAGTATTTTTGGTGGTTTATGACAATACCCTTGCGGACTAATCGTGTGCATTGAGCTTTCAGAGATTATCAGGTGGCACGAGACGGTTACTGAGCCCCTCAGTTGTTAAAAGAGAAGATGACGTTTTCCTATTGATTTAGTGTTGGTGGACTTGAATCATAGGAAAATCCATACTATCAAGAGGGGGTCCACATTTGGAAAGGTTGGGAGAATCAATCACGTACACATTCGCATCTTCCCTTCTTTCCCGGCACAATGGAGTTGCTCCATGACATAGGACCCTGAGTCATAACTTAAGCGGAAGTACCGCTCCTATGGGCGGTAGTACCACTCCAGCGGTAGTGCCGCCCTGTGGTACCGGGCTACTACCGCTTATGTTTTGCTCTCTGGGTTCCTCGGGTGGTATTGTCTTTTTTGCGCGGAAGTACCACTGGGGACGGCGCGGTAGTACCGCTTGGGCGGTACAGTTGGCCTCCCCTTCCGGCTCCCTTCCGCTTATTTTTAGCTCTCTGATGTCTTCGACACTCGAGTGAACTTTGAGCGGCAGTTAGCAGCGGAAGTACCGCTCTGAGCGGCACTGACGCACTACCCTCCTCATAATCGCTAAGTCTGGGTATCCTTCAGTGTTAAGCGGAAGTACCGCTTGCGGGAGCGGTAGTACCGCTCAGGCGGAACTACCGCCTCCTTGACTTTTGTCAGCTGACTGTGAAGCCTGGTACTTTCATGCAAGCGGAAGTACCGCTCACCTGAGCGGTACTACCACTTATGCACGACTTGTGGGTAGAAAACAGTCAGATTTCCACCCACTATATAAGGGGATCTTCTTCTCTAGGGAGACTTACCTCTTTTCCCCCAAAAGCTCCATTGTTGCTCCTAAGCTCATTCTTGCCCGATCTCTCTCCCTAGCCATTGATTCTTGTTGATACTCTAGGGTTGGGAGGAGAAGGCCTCGATCTACACTTCCACCAAGAAAAAATTGATCCCCCCCACTAATCCCTTGCGGATCTTATTACTCTTGGGTGTTTGAGCACCCTAGATAGAATAGGTCACCTCGAAGCCATATTCCACTATGGTGAAGCTTCGTGGTGGTGTTGGGAGCCTCCAATTAAGTTGTGGAGATTGCCCCAACCTTGTTTGTAAAGGTCCGGTTGCCGCCTTCAAGTGCACCACTAGTGGAATCACAGCATCTCGCATTGTGTGAGGGCGTGAGGAGAATACGGTGGCCCTAGTGGCATCTTGGGGAGCATTGTGCCTCCACGCCGCTCCAATGGAGACGTACTTCCCCTCAAAGGGAAGGAACTTTGGTAACACATCCTCGTCTTCATCGGTTCCACTTGTGGTTACTTCTTACCTTTACTTTATGCAAGCTTTACCTATCGTTCATTGTTTGCTTGCTTGTGTTGTTATTGTTGTTAGCATCATATAGGTTGCTCACCTAGTTGCATATCTGGACAACGTATTTGTTGATATACCTAATTTTCTAAAGATTAGTTAAAAATTGGTAGTTGCCTATTCACCCCCCCCCCCCTAGTCAACCATATCGATCCTTTCAATTGGTATCAGAGCCTCGTCTTTTTATTAAGGGTTTCACCACCCAAAGAGTATGGTTGACGACTGGGATTGGGATGTTGAACTCCCCGAGGCCGTGGGTGTGAACACGGTCTCTCGTGAGGATTTAAATGATGCCATGGCTTCGCTTAAATACTCCATGACAACCGTGGTCAAATCCATGTTTAAAGAATTCCTTGATAGTCTCAAACTTTCTACCGATCCGATTCAAGTGGTTAATCCCACTAACTCGACATCGGATGTCCACTCCGGCAAGGAGGGGACTAGCATTGAAAAGAACAAGTTACCTCAAGGAAATATTGGATCGGGTACATTCGCCTTGGTGCCCCCTCCCGTGGTCTTTGGAGGACCGGTGCACCCACCCCATATAGTTAATCTAGGTCCTCCTCCTAAACTTGTTAAGAATGATTTTGCTAATTGGGTTTTTGGTATCAAGTCTCATTTGAATCATAGCTTGACACAACTTTGGAGAATCATCGAGCTAGGGTACTACCGTCATGATCCAAGCAACCTCTCTCCAAGAGAAGAGGCCGACAATCAACTCAATCATTTCGCCTTGTTCATCCTACAAGCAGCTGTTCCCGTTGAAGATCTTGCTCACTTGCGTCCTTTCACACGAGCTAAGGATTGTTGGGAACACATTGTTTCCATGTACAAGGGTAGCTCCAGTATTCAACGGTCCAACTTTGAGGTGGTTCTTGATGAGGCCGATGAAATTTGTGATGCTTGAGGATGAGGACCCTCGTGAGCTCTATCGGAGGGTGAAAACTCTTGTCGTTGCCCTTCAAGATCATGGAAGCAAGGATGTGGATGACAATTGGATCAAGCAGAATTTTCTCAAGGCCATCATTCCATTCAACAAGGCTATGTCCTCCATCATCCTTCAAAGCCCGGACTTTCACTCTTTGTCCTCTAGCGATGTGTTGGATGAATTGATTGCAATGAACATCTTGAACAAGACCGCGGACAACACCTTAGCTCGTGTTCAATGGTCAAACAAGTCGTCTCCCAACCTTGCTTTGAAGGCCAAGGCCACTCAAGAAGAAGAAGAAAAGAATGAAGAAGAGAGTTGCCCCGAAGACACCAACTATGCATATCACGAGAACATGGCTCTTGCGCCAAGGCAATTTTGGGGCAACAAGAGGAACTCGAAGCCCAACTTTTCCAAGAGCAACTCAAGTGGTTCAAAGGGCAAGAAACGTGTGAGGACTTTCTACAACTTTGGTAATGTGAGCCACTTCATGGTAGATTGCCCATATGAGAAGAGAGAAGATAATGGTGGCGAGCTCATTCGCAAAGATAAGGCCAAGCCATTCCCCAGTAAGAACAAGTTCATCAAGAAGGCACCTCACAAGGTGTTGGTGGCTCAAGAAGAATATGCCTCTGATGTTGATGTTGATGACGAAGATACTAGTGTTGAAGCGATGGCAATGGCTACAGTGTCTATTGCATCCTCTACCCAAACCAAGGTGTCACCCTTCGATGCCCCCAACGAAAACCACATTGCTAGGTGCCTCATGGCCAAAGGTATAACCAAGGTAACCTCCAACATCAAAACCTCAAACTTTAACACTTCCATTTCTACCACTCCTTCTTTGTTGGATTGTGTGGATGAACATGAGGAGGCGAAGGAGGGTGCGAAGGAGTTTGACAAATTCTTGGGTAAACTCAAAGGCAGATCCAAGAAGCACTTTGTTGCTCTCTTGGAACAACCTGGTGAGGCCAATGCTATCATTGAGTCTCAAGAGGAATCCCTTGAGGAGTTGAAGGGGCATAGTCGTGATTATGCCGATGAGATAGCTGATCTTTCCATAGCTCTTGAGGAAGAGCGAAGTCTTCGTTTGGCTCTTGAGGAGTCACAAAATATTGACCTTGATAAATTATGTGAAGACCATGATCATGCTATTGTTCTTAATCGTGTGCTCAAGTGTGATAAGGTTGCACTTGGGGTTGTCCATGATAGACTCAAGGAAGAGTTTGACGCACTTGACAAGGCCCACAAGGCTTTGAAGGGTGCTCATGCCTCTCTTAAGGAGTCTCATGATCAACTCCAAGTAAAACTCACTAAGGAAATAGCCACATGTCCTCCTTTTGTATTAATTGATAATGCCATTGCTACTAACCCTTGTTATGAGCATGCGCACCTTGTGGAGGAAAACGCCAAGTTGAAAGAGCAACTTGAGAAAGGCTTTGTGACTTGTATCCAAGGTGAGAAGAATCTCAATGACCTTTTGAGTAATCAAAAGGTAGTTGTAGCCAAGGAAGGGATTGGGTTTGCACCTAATTCTAAGAAGAAGAAGAAGTTGAAGACCAAGCAACCTCCCCCGCTTAAGGAAACCTTTGTCAAAGCAGGGAAGACCACTCATGAGAAGAAAAAGGACAATGTTGTGGGTGGTAATACCAAGAAGGGCAAGACCACCTCCACCAACAAGGCCGGCGATTTTAACCCTTCTTATGTTTTATGCCATGCTAGTGATGGGCATGTTTATGCCAAATACGTTGGTTCTTCTTATGAGTACATTGAATGGTCTATTTGGGTTCCTAAGACCCTTGTTACTAACATGAAAGGACCCATTAAAGAATGGGTACCTAAATCCAAGCATTGATCTATTGTAGGAGTTCGTTTCCGGAGGGCTATCATGGTTGCTTGATAGTGGAGCAACAAATCATATGACCGGAAGCAAGGACTTGGTGGTGGACGTTTGGCCCGACGCATCTTTGATCACTCAAGTCTCATTTGGTGATGACACGAGTTCAAAGGTATTAGGTCTTGGTAAGGTGATTATCTCTCTGGACTTAACTATTGAGAGAGTCATGCTTGTTGAGACCCTCGCATACAATTTACTTTCCATTCGTCAACTTGCACTCATGGGTTTTAGTACTTTCTTTGGCATTGATACTGTCACCCTTTTTTGGACTCTTAAAGTAGCCTTTGTTGGGCATGTCAAGAATGGTCTCTATGTGATTAACTTCTCGGAGCGACCCACTAAGACCGCGACATGCCTAATGGCTAAAGTTGATGTGGGTTGGCTTTGGCATCGCCGGCTAGCCCATGTCAATATGAGATCTTTGCAAAGTCTCCTCAAAGGGGATCACGTTCGTGGACTAACAAATGTGATTTTCCAAAGACCGCGGTTGCAGTGCTTGTATCGAGGGAAAGCTATATGAGACGTCTCACCGCCCCATGACTACTATTTACTCCAAGAGGCCCCTAGAGCTCCTTCGCATGGATCTCTTCGGCCCTCCATCATTTGATAGTCTTGGGGGGAGAAGGTATTGCTTGGTGATTGTGGATGATTACTCAAGATAAACCTGGGTATATTTCTTCAAGAGGAAGAGTGAGACTCAACAAACAGTCATCAACTTTGCAAATGAAGATCAATATCAACATGATGCAAAGATATTGATGATTAGAAGTGACAATGACGCCGAGTTCAAGAACTACACCTTGGACGAGTTTCTCAGTGATGAGGGAATCAAGCACCAATACTCTGCACCCTATACCCCTCAACAAAACGGTGTTGCAGAGAGGAAGAACCGGACGTTGATGTATGCGGCAAGGACCATGATGGCGAAATTCAAATCTCCGTACAACTTTTGGGCCGAAGCCATCAACACCGCGTGTCATGCATCTAATCAGCTCTACCTCCACAAAGGCTTGAACAAGACACCATATGAGATACTTACCGGTAACAAGCCCAACCTCAAGTACTTCCGGGTGTTTGGTTGTAAGTGTTTCATTCTCAAGAAAGGTGTTCGTTTGTCTAAATTCAATTCTAGAGGTCATGAGGGCATATTTGTTGGTTATGCTACAAACTCTCATGCTTATTGTGTCCTCAACAAGTCCACATGACTCATTGAGGAGACGAGTAACATAGAGTTTGATGAAAATAATGGTTCCCAAGTGGAGCAAAGTGGTCTTTGTGATGTAGGTGATGAAATTCCTCCCCAAGGCATAAGAAGAATGGGTGTGGGACACGACCTACCTGTTGAGGAACCCCTTGTGGCTGAAGGAGAAGGACAATGTTCCACACAAGTAGAACCATCACCGACGCAAGACTCACACGCTCCCGAAGAACAAAGTGAAGACCCACAACCTCGTGAACAAGATCAAGAGCAAGATCAACCTCATGGTGATGTTGACGTACCACAAGATGCTCAAGATCAAGTTCACAACCGCGAGCAAGCTCAAGGTCAAGATCCTGATCAGGATCAAGGACAAGCCAGTGATGGCTCTCAACCTCGTCAAGATGATACACCGCAACATTCCATGAGAGAGATTTTAGAAAGACAAGCTGCCAAGCTTAAAACCAAGCAACACCTCCTAGAGAACATCTATGGAAGCTTGAAAAGATGGGTAACTACTCATCATCAATTAACAAACTTTTGTGCACATCACGCGTTTGTTTCTTGCATTGAACCCCTCAAGGTACAAGAACCGCTCGAGGACATGGAATGGCTTGAAGCCATGCACGATGAACTCAACAACTTCGAGTGCAACAAAGTGTGGCGGTTGGTACCAAGACCAAAGGAGAATCATAATGTCATTGGAACCAAATGGATCTTTAAGAACAAGCAAGATGCGAACGGTGTAGTCATTCGCAACAAGGCAAGATTGGTGGCTCAAGGCTACTCCCAAGTCGAGGGTATTGACTATGGTGAAACCTTTGCTCCCGTCGCTCGCCTTGAATCTATTCGCATGTTGCTTGCTTATGCATCTCATCATGATTTCAAATTATATCAAATGGATGTGAAGAGGGCTTTTCTTAATGGTCCACTTAAGGAGTTGGTATATGTCAAGAAACCCCCGGGGTTCGAGGATCCTAAGTTCCCCAATCATGTATACATTCTCGATAAGGCACTCTACAGCCTTAAACAAGCCCCACGAGAGTGGTATGAGCACCTTACCGAGATGTTGCAAGACCGTGGGTTTGAAATTTGGAAAATCGATCCCACTCTTTTCACAAAGAGGGTTAACGGGGCCCTGTTCATATGCCAACTATATGTTGAAAATATTATCTTTGGTTCTTCTAACAAAGTTTTCAATGATGAGTTTGCCGCACTAATGACCAAAGAGTTTGAGATGTCCATGATCGGGGAGTTGAAGTTCTTCCTTGGATTCGAAGTTAAGCGACAAAGTCAAGGAACCTTCATCAACCAAGCTAAATACACTCAAGACATGCTCAAGAGATTCAAGTTGGATGATCACAAGCCGGCTAAGGCCAACACTCCCATGCCGCTCAAATGCCAACTTGATAGTGATCCCAATGGTAAAAGCCGTGGATCAAAAGGTATATGGCTCCATGATTGGAACCCTGCTTTATCTTTGTGCATCTAGGTCGGATATCATGTTGAGTGTGGGAATTTGTGCACGATTTCAATCCGCACCTAAGGAGAGTCACTATGTGGCTGTCAAACGAATCTTTCGATATTTGGCTCATACCCCAAACTTTGGCTTATGGTAGCCCAAAGGTGCTTCATTTGATCTCATAGGATATTCGGACTCGGATTGGGCGGGAGACCGTGTGGAGAGGAAGTCAACTTCCGGAGGTTGCCAATTCCTTGTTCGCTCTTTTGTAAGTTGGTCTTCGAAGAAACAAAACTATGTTTCTCTCTCGTCCACCGAGGTTGAATATGTAGATGCAGCGAGATGTTGTGCACAGTTGCTCTGGATGAGGCAAACTTTAAAGGATTACAGTGTCACGTGTGACAAAGTGCCCCTCTGCTGTGACAACGAGAGTGCTATAAGGATCTCCAACAACCCGGTCCAACATTGCAAGACGAAGCACATTGAGATTCGTCATCACTTCATCCAGAATCATATCAAGCATGGAGAAATTGATCTTATTCATCTCAATACTAATGAGCAGCTTGCAGATATTTTCACGAAGCCATTGGATGAAGGAAGATTTCATGAGTTAAGGCATGAACTAAATATCATTGATTCGAGCAATGTGGATTGACTTATTGCACACCCCACCACACTCATCATTTTATCTTCCTTAGGTGTAGGCATGGACATAGGGGGGTGTTGTTCTCTCAATGAACTCTCCCTTCCGCTATTATGCAAAAATCGATCAAATCTTTCACATTAGTCATTTTTGATGACACTTGTGCTTCAAAGATGAGTTTTGGTCATGGACCCAAGGTTAAAATCTTCGTGGTGCCATACCAATTGACTCAAACATAGCCTCGGCCACCGCCCCCTCCCAGTGAGGCATGTGCTTTTGGAGAGCTTATTTGTATGTTGTGTCACTCTATGCTTGCTCATCTTTCGTTTTTGGATTATTCCGAACTATTTTGTCTCCTCATATGTGATGTTCTTGAGTATCTGGAATCTCATCGTTTTCTTAAAACTCATAAAAATGCATAATTTTTCCTCCTCTCCCTTGGTTTCGGGGCAGTTGCTAAGTAAGAAGCGGTACTACCGCTCGGCCATGGACGATACTACCGCTCCAAGATGTACTACCACCCATGTCCGCGGTACTACCGCTTCGGGAACGCCTGGGCGGTTCAAGAGGTGGGCAAGGGGAGTTCTAACTCCCCCCATACCCATTCTCTCCTCCTCCCTTCGTGTTTCTCTCTCAGGCGTCCAAAACGCCCACGGAGGCCGGCTCCGGATCTCCCAGTCCGGGTTGCCCCTCGGATTTCCGTCCGGTGGGGTTCATCCCCCTCTCCTCCTCGTGCCAAGGATTCTAGTATTGCCCGCATTCGTCTCTCCTTCGTCTCTATTTTTTGAATCTTGATATAGGGCAATACATGAGTAGTTCTTGTTTTTTTTGCGGATTCTAGGCATGAGTAGGACGGAAATTGACTCCATGATAGAGTGTACTAGATAGTCACTACTGTAGTTGGGTTCTACGTCGCCGGTACTGCCGTGCCCGTGCGGCGGAAGTTCTTCCGCCGCCCGGGCGGTACTACCGCTGATGCATGCGCAGTACTACCGCTCTGGCGGAAGTACCACCCATGCATCACGGTACTACCGCTGGTGTAATAGAACCCTCTACTTCTGTGTTTCTTTTCCTTTTTCATTCCTTTTTATTTGTCTTATGCATGGTTTTTACCTTTGCTTGTCCCTTTCTGTTCCTTCTTTCTGAGTTCCAGGTGATGGTAGCTCTGCTCCTCCTCACCGCATGAATCCTGGACGTGCTAGTGGTTCCAAGAGGTTTCGCACGTCTGAAGATGCAGGGGCTGGTCCTAGTGCTCAACCATCACAGCAACAGGTGAAGCATACTATCAGCAAGAAGAAGGTGGTCAAAAGCCCTGAGGATATGACAAACAAGGAGTTTGTGGAGTTTCGCCAGCGCAACCCATATCGCCGTCCTCAAGACGAGGCGCTGCTTGGTCGTCACTTCTGGACCAAGGAGCAATATCTCATATACGTGGGGGTCCTGAAACACAAGACTAATCTTTATGTGCCTGATGCCAAGTCCATTGACACGGGGCACATGAACAACAATCCCCACACTGACTACTTTGCTGAAGCTTGGGCTCTGTGTGCTTAATGGGGTTTGTTTCCCATCATCAGCTTCAACAAGGACTTCGATTGCGAGATTGTGGCTCAATTCTATGCCACTCTTCACTTTCACGCTGGTGAGGAGCGTAACTTGACTTGGATGACTGGTGGCAGAGTGTTGCACTCCAACTGGAAGACCTTCATGAACTCTTTGGGCATTGCTGATCGGGGTCTGGATGAGCCTATTGAACTAAGGCCACACACTGTAGAAATGGCAATTCACAAGTCCAAGCTTGTTCACTATTCCAGGGTGGTTCAGACTGGCAAGGGTACTCGCACTGAGCTCATTCCTTTTCTGGACATTATGCATCGTATCTTCCGCAACACTCTGTTTCCTCGTGTTGGGAACAAGGATCAGGTTCACTCTTATCTTGTGAATCTTCTACTGTTGTGCATTAAGGAGAGAGGTTGTGACTCAACCTTGGATATTTCCAACATCATGTGGAAGGAGCTCCGGTCTGCTGTCCTTGACCGGAAGGTGCCCATATATGGCCCTTATCTGTTTAAGCTCATTGAGGATACCTGGGCTGCTTCATTCCCTGGTGAGTCTCTTATTGCTGATCACATGTTGGCTCGCGGTATTCTTAAGCTCCGTGTGAAGGAGAACTGGCGTGTTGCACCTGCTGTTCCCGAGATTGCCCCCACTGACTCTAATGATGAGCCAGACCCAGACTACGCTGATGACACATATGTTCCTTCATCTGAGCAGGCTCCATCGTGGGCTGCCAACCTGAAGATGAAGATGAAGAACCTTCTCTGCTTCCAGATCAAGGGACGGTATAAGGCCCATGTTGAAGCCAAGAAGGCTCGCATCCGTGACAAGATCATTATGAGGAAGATTGGCCTAGCAGTTCACAACGGGTCTGAGGACTGGATTACTGATGAGGAGGCATGGATCCAGAAGCACTGTTAGTGGGCTGAGTCAGAGGAGGATGTACCTGCTGCCACTGATGAGGAGGATGATGATTAGGAGGAGTGATCACTTGGGTCTTACCATCACCTTGACTTGTTTTAGTCCTCTATGCCCCTTTTGGTGTCTCGATGCCAAAGGGGGAGAGAGTGTTTAGGGATTTGCTGGCTTTGCTAAGTCGTGAGTGTTTTATTTTATCTGCGCATTTTCTCTCTCGTGAACTCGTTTATTTGCTTGCTTTGGTTTATGTGGTCCAGACTTGTGAGTACTAATGTATGTTGTAATACATGCTATCTATCCTATCTTGTTTATGTCTACATTAGTTACTTTATGAGATTATGCTTGCTTGCCTGCTTATAACTCTTATTCTGTATGTGCAAGTATTTGGCCGTGTCTATAAAATATAGGGGGAGTGTTGATCCTAGTCTGTGCATTTTGCATTCCAAAGGCATACTAAAATAGTGCACACATCTAAGGGGAGCCCGTCTATATTTTGTAGACGTCGGGTTTGTCTAAGTCCTACTGCTTATCTTATATTGGCAAATCCCGTGTTGTCATCAACCCACCAAAAAGGGGGAGATTGTAAGAGCATAATTTTCCCTAATTAGTTTGGTGGTTGATGACAATACCCTTGCGGACTAATCGTGTGCATTGAGCTTTCAGAGATTATCAGGTGGAACGAGACGGTTACTGAGCCCCTCAGTTGTTAAAAGAGAAGACGGCGTTTTCCTATTGATTTAGTGTTGGTGGACTTGAGTCATAGGAAAATCCGTAATATAAAGAGGGGGTCCGCATTTGGAAAGGTTGGGAGAATCAATCACGTACACATTCACATCTTCCCTTCTTTCCCGGCACAATGGAGTTGCTCTCTGCCATAGGACCCTGAGTCATAACTTAAGCGGAAGTACCGCTCCTATGGCCGGTACTACCGCTCCAGCAGTAGTGCCGCCCTACGGTACCGGGCTACTACCGCTTATGTTTTTCTCTTTGGGTTCCTCGGGTGGTCTTGTCTTTTTTGCGCAGAAGTGCCGCTAGGGGCGGCGCGGTAGTACCGCTTGGGCTATACTGCCGCCCTCCCCTTCCGGCTCCCTTCCGCTTATTTTTAGCTCTCAGATGTCTTCGGCACTCGGGCGAATTTTGAGCGGCAGTTAGCAGCGGAAGTACCGCTCTGAGCGGCACTCACGCATTGCCCTCCTCATAATCGCTAAGTCTGGGTATCCTTAAGTTCTAAGCGGAAGTACAGCTTGCGGGAGTGGTAGTACCATTCAGGCGGAACTACCGCCTCCTTGACTTTTGTCAGCTGACTGTGACGCCCGGTACTTCCATGCAAGCGGAAGTACCGCTCACCCGAGCGGTACTACCGCTTATGCATGACTTGTGGGCAGAAAACAGTCAGATTTCCACCCACTATATAAGGGGGTCTTCTTCTCTAGGGAGACTTACCTCTTTTCCCCCAAAAGCTCCATTGTTGCTCCTAAGCTCATTCTTGCCCGATCTCTCTCCCTAGTCATCGATTCTTGTTGATGCTCTAGGGTTGGGAGGAGAAGGCCTCGATCTACACTTCCACCAAGAGAAATTTGATTCCCCCCACTAATCCCTTGCGGATCTTGTTACTCTTGGGTGTTTGAGCACCCTAGACAGAAGAGGTCACCTCGAAGCCATATTCCATTGTGGTGAAGCTTCGTGGTGGTGTTGGGAGCCTCCAATTAAGTTGTGGAGATTGCCCCAACATTGTTTGTAAAGGTCCGATTGCCGCCTTCAAGTGCACCACTAGTGGATCACGGCATCTCGCATTGTGTGAGGGCGTGACGAGAATACGGTGGCCCTAGTGGCATTTTGGGGAGCATTGTGCCTCCACACCGCTCCAACGAAGACGTACTTCCCCTCAAAGGGAAGGAACTTCGGTAACACATCCTCGTCTGCATCGGTTCCACTTGTGGTTACTTCTTACCTTTACTTTGTGCAAGTTTTACCTATCGTTTATTATTTGCTTGCTTGTATTGTTGTTGTTGTTAGCATCATATAGGTTGCTCACCTAGTTGCATATCTAGACAACCTATTTGTTGATATACCTAATTTGCTAAAGATTAGTTAAAAACTAGTAGTTGCCTATTCACCCCCCCCCTCTAGTCAACCATATTTATCCTTTCACTCTTTTTAATAGAGAACCGGAACAAAGCATTAACACAAGGTGAATACATGAACTCCTCAAACTATGGCAATCACCTGAAAGAATCCCAATTATTGTCACCTTGGGGTATGCGTATCATGACACGTAATAGGTGCATACAACTTGCAAGATAGGATCTAAAACACTCTCATATTTATGAAAACATAATAGGTTCAGATCTAAAATCATGGCACTCGGGCCTTAGTGACAAGCATTAAGCATAGCAACATCAATCTCAGAACATAGTGGATACTAGGGATCAAGCCCTATCAAAATAACTCGATTTCATGATCCATCTCATCCACACCCATCACCGTCTAGCAATCCTACAAAGGAATTACTCACTCCCGGTGGTGAGCATCATGGAACTGTTGATGGAGAAGGGTTGGTGATGACGACGACGACGATCACCACTCTCAGGAGCCCCAAACGGACTCCAGATCAGCCCTCTCGAGGAAGAACGAGTGGTGGCGGCTGCTCCATCTTGGAAAACATGATGAAATCTTCTCTCTGATTTTTTCTCCGAAGATGTGAATTTATAGGACTGGAATTAGGTTGGAGGGAGCCACGTGGGTCCCACGAGCTAACAGGGCGCGCTCATGGGGTTGGGCGCACCGTGTTGGCTCGTGGCCCATAGGCAGCCCCCTTCGGTGGTTCTTCGCTCCATAATTCTTCATATATTCCAGAAATAATTCAAAAAAAGTTTTGTCCAATTCCGGGAACTTTATTTCTGCACAAAAATAACATCAAGGTAGTTCTGCTGAAAACAATGTCAGTCCAGGTTAGTTTCATTTAAATCATGCAAATTAGAGTCCAAAACAAGAGCAAAAGTGTTTGGAAAAGTAGATACTTTTGAGACATATCAACCACCCAAATGATTTGTTAATTAAGTAGTTAAGTAGTCATCCATGAGGTTGTTTGATCGAATAATAATTGGTGTGTCCCAATCCACGTTACAGCAGCTAGGCAACTACTCGTGGGTTACAAGGTCAGGGTATAATGGACCTACAACCATTCTACTGGATTTTGTCAAGCATAAAGGAAAATCATATAGGGGATTCCTAGTTGAAAACAACTATAATGCAAGAAAAAATAGGTTATGATCAAGGGTTCCACTTGCCTGGTACTGACGATTCTTCAATCTCAAAATCTTGATCAAGTTATTTTTATCTCTTCGTAACAATCTATCGTAAGTAAAGAGTAATCATAAACAACCATACAATACAATCAAACAAACAACAAGTGGTTTGCATGGTGTCAGTGTCATTGTGTTGTGAGATAATGTGTCAGGGTTAACGCATACGAGTTCGGAAAACAACATAGTGGTTGTCACGTGGGATACATGTGACATAAGGGTTCACATGCAAGTTTCAAATATTGGTTATCACATAAGGAGTATGGGATGTCAAATTGTGGCTGCCAGATTCTGCAAAGGAATCTTAACAACATAGTCATGGTCTATGAATCTTGGGTAGCCAAGTTCATGTTCAAGTTTGAATGAAAATTCCAACTTGTTGACCTTTCATGAGCTTGAATACACTAAGGTCTCAAAATGATAACTTGGTCTGGGTTTCAATTTAATTTGGATTTGAATTAGGGTTCATCCTATTTGAATTCAAATTAAATTGAGTTTACCATTTGATTTGGTTTCCCCGAATTCTGAAACACTTCATAATTGACTAGGTTGCTTCCTACTAACTCAATTATATTTAATTCTTAAATACCAATACAAATCCAACAAAATTACTAAAGTATATTATTAAATAAGTTTTAAACCAAAGTAAATCATAAATCCAATATAATTACTATAGTTTTATTTATTTGATTTTGGTTTAACTAAAGTCAAATAGAAATCCCAGAATAATTACTAAGGTTCAATAGTTTTCAAACTAGTTTGGGTTTAAACTAAATTAATTTGAGTTCATCTTTCCCTAATAGTCAATTATTAACTCCAAAAGAGTTACTAGGTTCAATTTAATTTAGTAAACCAAGTTGAAATAGTTTTGTTCAATTTAAACCTAGGGTTTCAAAGTTATATTCAAACTAGGTTTGAATTAATTCAAATATTATTTGAATTACCTAAATTCAAGTAATAATCCAAAAATATTTTCTAAAGTTAAAATTATGTTTCTGACCCTAGTTGTGACATAATTGTTTTACTAAAAAAATTTAGTTCAAACTTAAACATAATTAGGTTTAATTTCTATTGGAATTAGTGCTACTATTTAAATTATATTAAAACTATAATTTTAAATTTTTAAGAAATATCATAGTTGCTAGGATGTAAGTATATTTAATTAGGTTCAATATGCGAAAAGAATCAATTAATTTAGATTTACAAATTGCAAGTTATGACCTATTTGAATTTAAATTCATTCTATTTGAATTTTCATTTTAAATTATTCAAATTATAATTTTTATTAGCCTATGTAAAATTACATTTCATAAGGATCATTTTGCAAAAATAATCGGTCAATTTGGACTTGTAGATAATTAGTTATGATTGTTTTAATACTCACGGGCTTTTCTGCAAAATTGCCAATTATTCGAATTAACAGAAATGTTGTGGATAAGGTTGGACACATGATTGGTACCGGTTCATTTTAAGTGATTTATTTGTGCATGTTGGATTTGAGATGGACGACTATGATTAGATCTAGGGGCTAGGATTAGGAGCTCATCGGTGGTCTTCACCGGAGACTCGTCGGAAAAAACGCGAGCAAGGCGGTGCTGCGCTCGGGTGTCGATGGATCCAACACTCTAGGGGGGTCCTGGCGACGGCGAGGGGCACGGACATACGCGGATGGGCACGACAAGTGTGATGGAGGTCCTGGTTGGCCTCGGGGATGACGGCAACGACGACTAGGGGCTTACCGTAGTTCAGACGCGTCAGCGAAGCTTCGGGTGAAGACACGGGCATTGATTCGGTGTGGCTCTGGACAAGGCAGAGGGTCAGGGTGAGGCACAATGACAATACGGAGCAAATGGACATGGTGTGCATGTATGGGGCTTACGGTGATTGCCGGAGTTGAGCTCCGGGCGGCGGCGAGCTTCAGTGGTTGTTAAGCTCGAGTTTCCATAGGGCGCTGGGCTCGATGATGGTGTCTAGGGGGTTTGCGTGCATGCGATCGATCAAGCGGTGGCCACGGTGCGACTCAGGGGTGGCTACGCTCGCCGGAATTGAGCGGGGCGGAGCCATGTCACTAGCGGACGCGGGGTTTGCCCTGGGCAGCCTCGCATAGAAGCATACATGGATGACATAGTGGTCAAGACCAAGAACAAGGACACGCTGGTACAAGACCTAGAAGAAACCTTCGCAAACCTGCGAAAGATCAACCTGAAGCTCAACCCTAAGAAGTGCGTCTTTAGAGTCTCCTCCGGCAAGCTCCTTGGGTTCCTCGTCTCGCAACGCGGGATTGACGCGAACCCCGCCAAGATCGAGGAAATTGAGCAGCTCGAGGCGCCGAAGCGCATCAAGGATGTACGCCATTTGGTGGGCTGCATCGCCACCCTCAGCAGGTTCAATTCCAAGTCTGCAGAGCATGCCTTGTCGTTTTTCAAGATTTTGAAGAAAGCGGGCCCAATGACTTGGACCCCGGAAGTAGAGCCGGCACTACAAGATCTGAAGAAGTACCTGTCCTCAACGCTAGTCCTAGTTGCACCTAAACCAGAGGAACCGTTGCTGCTGTACTTAGCGGCAATGAACCAAGTGGTTAGTGCTACACTAGTGGCGGAGAGGGAAGCTGAGGGAGACGAGAGAGAGGCCCCCGAGCTAGCAGCAGACAAGCCAGAGTCAGACATAGACATGATGCAAGGAGAGAATCAGCAAGTCATGCGAAAGAAGAAAATGGTGCAGCGACCAGTGTATTTTGCCAGCTCCCTCCTGCAGGGGGCTAGATCAAGATACTCTAGGATGCAGAAGATACTTTTTGGCCTCCTTATGGCCTCCCGGAAGCTGCGCCACTACTTCCAAGCACACCACATCACCAACGTCACCAGGTTTCCGATGCAGCATATCCTGAGGAATCTAGAGGCGACCGGCAGGATCGTCGAGTGGGCATTGGAGCTGTCCAGTTTCGACTTAAGCTTCGAGAGTACGGCGACAATCCAGAGCAGGGCCTTGGCGGAATTCATAGCAGAATGGACGCCAACGCCAGATGAAGAAATACCTGAGACAGCACCCCCTCGCAAGGAAGCGCCTCAAGAATGGTCATGTACTTTGATGGAGCTTTCTCGCTGCAAGGCGCCGGTGCTGGAGTGCTACTCATTGCACCCACCGGAGAGCATCTCAAGTACGTGGTCCAGATGCACTTTCCCAGGGAGGAGTCAACAAACAACACAACTGAGTATGAAGGGCTGCTGGTCGGGTTGAGGATAGCAACCGATCTTGCCATCAGAAAGCTGATAGTACGGGGAGACTCACAACTTTTCGTTCGCCAAATAAACAAGGATTATCAAAGTCCCTTGATGGAAGCCTATGTTGATGAGGTGCGGAGATTGGAGGAGCGATTTGACGGTCTGCAAATGGAGCATGTTGTTGGGGAACGTTGCATGGGAAACAAAAATTTTCCTACGCACACGCAAGATCTATCCATGGTGATGAGCATCTACGAGAGGAAGAGTGAATCTACATACCCTTGTAGATCGCTAAGCGGAAGCGTTTAAGAAACGCGGTTGATGTAGTCGAACGTCTCCGCGATCCAAATCGCAAGTCGTCCCTCGATCCGATCACGAACTAGCGCCGAACGGACGGCACCTCCGCGTTCAACACACGTACGGCTTGATGACGCCTTCACCTCCTCGATCCAGCGAGCGATGGTGAAGTAGTGGTTGAGTTCCAGCAGCACGACGGCGTGGTGATGGTGGTGAGGAACAATCTCAGCAGGGCTTCGCCAAGCGCTACGGAGATTATGATGGAGGAACTAGAGGGTTAGGGTTGCCGCACACGGCTTGGGGAAATCTTGATGTGTCCCGTGTGCTAGCCCTGCCCCTCTATTTATATGTTGCGCCTTGGGGTCTAAACTTGGAGTAAAAGCCTCCTCCAGGTCGGTTTTGCCCGCACAAGGTCGGTTCGGCCCGCAGGGAAAGAGTCCAACTCGGATCCCTGCCGAACCGTGCACAGCCGCACACAAGCGGTAGTACCGCTTCACACAAGCAGTAGTACCGCTTGGGCGGTAGTACCGCTTCACACAAGCGGTAGTACCGCTCGGGCGGTAGTACCGCTTCACCAAGCGGTAGTACCGCTCACGCGGCAGCAAAACTACGTTTGCACTTCCAATACCTCGTGGGCTTTTATCCCTTGGCCCATATAAAGTGTTCTTGCACCCCGAACACTTCGGTAAACATCCAGAACCACTTCCGGTGAATTCCGGAACCCTTCCGGAGATCAAAACACTATTATCACATATATCAATCTTTACCTCCGGACTATTCCGGAGATCCTCGTCATGTCCGGGATCTTATCCGGGACTCCGAACAACTTTCGGTCACCAACAAAATAACTCAACTATACTAATCGTCACCAAACGTTAAGTGTGTAGACCCTGCGGGTTCGAGAACTATGTAGACATGACCGAGACACCTCTACGGCCAATAACCAATAGCGGGACCTGGATGCCCATATTGGCTCCTACATATTCTACGAAGATCTTTTATCGGTCGAACCTCTATGTCAAGGATTCAGTTAATCCCGTATGCTGTTCCCTTTGTTCTTCGGTATGTTACTTGCCCGAGATTCGATCGTCGGTATCTCTATACCTAGTTCAATCTCGTTACCGGCAAGTCTCTTTACTCGTTCCGTAATACAAGATCTCGTGGCTAACACTTTAGTCACATTGCTTGCAAGGCTCATTGTGATGTTGTATTACCGAGTGGGCCCTGAGATACCTCTCCGTCATACGGAGTAACAAATCCCAGTCTTGATCCATGCCAACCCAACAGACACCCTCGGAGATACCTGTAGAGCACCTTTATAGTCACCCAGTTACGTTGCGACGTTTGATACACACAAGGTACTCCTCCGATGTCAGGGAGTTGCATGATCTCATGGTCATAGGAACAGATACTTGACATGCAGAAAACAATAGCAATAAACTGTCACGATCATATGCTACGTTCGTAGTTTGGGTCTTGTCCATCACATCATTCTCCTAATGATGTGATCCCGTTATCAAATGACATCTCATGTCAATGGCTAGGAAACCTTAACCATCTTTGATCAACGAGCTAGTCAACTAGAGGCTTACTAGGGACACAGTGTTGTCTATGTACCCACACATGTATTTGAGTTTCCAATCAATACAATTATAGCATGGATAATAAACGATTATCATGAACAAGGAAATATAATAATAACCAATTTATTATTGCCTCTAGGGCATATTTCCAACAGTCTCCCACTTGCACTAGAGTCAATAATCTAGTTCACATCACTATGTGATTTACATTGTAATGAATCGAACACCCATGCAGTTCTGGTGTTGTTCATGTTTAGCCCTTGGAAGAGGTTTAGTCATCGGATCTGCAACATTCAGATCCGTGTGTACTTTGCAAATATTTATTTCGTCCTCCTTGATGTAATCGCGGATGGAATTGAAATGTCGCTTTATGTGTCTGGTCCTCTTGTGAAATCTTGGTTCCTTGGCTAGAGCAATGGCACCAGTATTATCACAAAACAGAGTCATTGGGTTAAGCGCACTAGGCATTACTCCAACATCTGTCATGAACTCCTTCATCCAGACACCTTCCTTCGCCGCCTCCGAGGCTGCGATGTACTCCGCTTCGCATGTAGAATCAGCTACCACGCTTTGCTTGGAACTGCACCAGCTAACCGCACCCCCATTAAGAATAAATACGTATCCGGTTTGAGACTTAGAGTCATCCGGATCAGTGTCAAAGCTTGCATCGACGTAACCCTTTACGACGAGCTCTTGATCACCTCCATAAACGAGAAACATGTCCTTAGTCCTTTTCAGGTACTTCAGGATATTCTTGACCTCCGTCCAGTGTTCCATTCCTGGATCACTTTGAAACCTTCCGACCATACTTATGGCAAGGCTGACATTGGGTCTTGTGCACAGCATTGCATACATGATAGAGCCTATGGCCGAAGCATAGGGGATGACACTCATCTTTTCTCTATCTTCTGCAGTCACTGGGCATTGAGTCTTACTCAACTTCACACCTTGCAATACAGGCAAGAACCCCTTCTTGGACTGATCCATTTTGAACTTCTTCAAAACTTTGTCAAGGTATGTGCTTTGTGAAAGTCCTATTAAGCGTCTCGATCTATCTCTATAGATCTTGATGCCTAATATGAAAGCAGCTTCTCCTAGGTCCTTCATTGAAAAACTCTTGTTCAAATATTCCTTCATGCTTTCTAGCATTTCTATATTGTTTCCAATCAGTAATATGTCATCCACATATAATATTAGAAACGCTATAGAGCTCCCACTCACTTTCTTGTAAATACAAGCTTCTCCGTAAACTTGTATAAACTCGAACGCTTTGATCACCTCATCAAAACGAAGATTCCAACTCCGAGATGCTTGCACCAGTCCATAAATGGATCGCTGGAGTTTGCAAACTTTGTCAGCATTCTCTGGATCGACAAAACCTTCTGGTTGCATCATATACAACTCTTCCTTAAGGTAACCGTTAAGGAACGCTGTTTTGACATCCATCTGCCAAATTTCATAATCGAAAAAGGCAGCTATTGCTAACATGATTCTGACGGACTTAAGCATCGCTACGGGTGAGAAGGTCTCATCGTAGTCAACTCCTTGAACTTGTGAAAAACCCTTTGCCACAAGTCGAGCTTTATAGACGGTGACATTACCGTCCGCGTCCGTCTTCCTCTTAAAGATCCATTTGTTCTGAATGGCCTTACGCCCTTCAGGTAATACTTCCAAAGTCCATACTTTGTTTTCATACATGGATCCCATCTCGGATTTCATGGCCTCTAACCACTTCTCGGAATCTGGGCCCATCATCGCTTCTCCATAGCTCGTAGGTTCATCGTTGTCTAACAACATGACCTCTAAGACAGGGTTGCCGTACCACTCGGGAGCAGTACGCGTCCTTGTCGACCTACGAGGTTCGATAGCAACTTGATCCAAAGTTTCATGATCATCATCATTAACTTCCTCTTCAGCTAATGTAGGCTCCACAGAAACAACTTTCTGCGCTGCGCTACTCTCAGGTTGAAGTAAAGGTTCAACAACCTTATCAAGTTCTATCTTCCTCCCACTCAATTCTTTCGAGAGAAACTCTTTCTCAAGAAATGTTCCGTTTTTAGCGACAAACACTTTGCCCTCGGATCTGAGGTAGAAGGTATACCCATTTGTCTCTTTTGGGTATCCTATGAAGACGCATTTCTCCGCTTTGGGTTCCAGCTTTTCAGGCTGAAGCTTTTTGACATAAGCATCACATCCCCAAACTTTAAGAAACGACAGCTTTGGCTTCTTGCCAAACCAAAGTTCATATGGCGTTGTCTCAACGGATTTCGATGGTGCCCTATTTAAAGTGAATGCAGCTGTCTCTAATGCATAACCCCAAAACGATAGTGGCAAATCGGCAAGAGACATCATAGATCGCACCATATCCAATAAGGTTCGATTACGACGTTCGGACACACCATTACGTTGTGGTGTTCCAGGCGGTGTCAATTGTGAAACAATTCCACACTGTCTTAAGTGACTGCCAAACTCATAACTCAGATATTCTCCTCCTCGATCAGATCGTAGGAATTTAATCTTCTTGTTACGATGATTCTCAACTTCACTCTGAAATTGTTTGAACTTTTCAAATGTTTCAGACTTATGTTTCATTAAGTAAATATACCCATATCTACTTAAGTCATCAGTGAAGGTGAGAAAGTAACGATAACCACCGCGCGCCTCAATACTCATCGGACCACACACATCAGTATGTATGATTTCCAATAAGTCACTTGCCCGTTCCATTGTTCCAGAGAACGGCGTTTTAGTCATCTTGCCCATGAGGCATGGCTCACATGTGTCAAGTGATTCAAAATCAAGTGACTCCAAAAGTCCATCAGCATGGAGCTTCTTCATGCGTTTTACGCCAATATGACCTAAACGGCAGTGCCACAAGAAAGTGGTATTATCATTCTCAATTCTACATCTTTTGGCATCAATGTTATGAACATGTGTATCATTACTATCGAGATTCAATAAGAATAAACCCCTCACATTGGGTGCATGACCATAAAAGATATTACTCATATAAATAGAACAACCATTATTCTCTGATTTAAATGAGTAACCGTCTCGCAATAAACAAGATCCAGATATAATGTTCATGCTTAACGCAGGCACCAAATAACACTTATTTAGGTTCATCACTAATCCCGACAGTAATCGAAGAGCGAGCATGCCGACGGCGATCACATCAACCTTGGAACCATTTCCCACGCGCATCGTCACTTCGTCCTTTGCCAGCCTCCGTTTATTCCGCAGTTCCTGTTTTGAGTTGCAAATATGAGCTACCGCACCGGTATCAAATACCCAGGCACTACAACGAGAGTTGGTAAGGTACACATCAATAACATGTATATCATATATACCTTGTTTGTTGTTGGCCGCCTTCTTGTCAGCCAAATACTTGGGGCAGTTCCGCTTCCAGTGTCCAGTTCCCTTGCAATGAAAACACACAGTTTCTGGTTTGGGTCCAGCCTTGGGTTTCTCCACGAGAGGAGCAACTGTTTTGCCACTCTTCTTGGAGTTACCCTTCTTACCCTTGCCATTTTTCTTGAAACTAGTGGTTTTATTGACCATCAACACTTGATGCTCCTTCTGAATTTCAGACTCAGCGGCTTTCAGCATCGCAAACAGCTCGTCGACTGACTTGTTCATTCCGTGCATGTTATAGTTCAACACGAAGCTCTTGTAGCTAGGTGGCAATGATTGAAGAACTCTGTCAGTGATAGCCTCTGGCGGAAGGGGCATCCCTAACTCAGCCAGACGGGTGGAGTACCCAGACATTCTGAGCACGTGATCACTGATAGACCCGTTCTCCTCCATCTTGCAAGCATAGAACTTATCGGAGATCTCATATCTCTCGATCCGGGCATTCTTCTGAAAGATAAACTTCAACTCCTGGAACATCTCATATGCTCCATGACGTTCAAAACGTCTTTGAAGTCCCGGTTCTAAGCCATACAACATTGCACATTGAACTATTGAGTAATCATCAGAACGAGCCTGCCAGGCGTTCACAACGTCTAGAGACTCAACTGGAGCGGGTGGATCACCAAGCGGTGCATCAAGGACATAAGCCTTCTGGGAAGCCGTAAGGATAATCCTTAGATTACGGGCCCAGTCCACAAAGTTACTTCCATCATCTTTCAACTTAGCTTTCTCTAGGAACGCATTAAAATTCAGGGGTGCTACTGCGCGAGCCATGATCTACAACATAAATATAGCAAAGACAACTTAGACTATTGTTCTAGATAATGAGTTTAGTTAATCATATTACTTTAAAAACTCCCACTCAAATTGACATCCCTCCGGTCATTCGAGTGTAACATGATCCAAATCCACCAACTCAAGTCCGATCATCACGTGAGTCGAGGTGGTTTCAATGGTGAACATCTTCATGTCGATCATATCTACTATATGACTCATGTTCGACCTTTCGGTCTCTTGTGTTCCGAGGCCATGTCTGTACATGCTAGGCTCGTCAAGTTTAACCCGAGTGTTCCGCGTGTGCAACATGGCTTGCACCCGTTGTATGTGAACGTGGAGTCTATCACACCCGATCATCACGGCGTGTCTCGAAACGACGAACTTTCGCAACGGTGCACACTCGGGGAGAACACAATTTATCTTGAAATTTAAGTGAGGGATCACCTTATAATGCTACCGTCGTCCTAAGCAAAATAAGATGCATAAAAGGATTAACATCACATGCAAATCATAAGTGACATGATATGGCCATGAACTTGTGCTTTTGATCTCCATCTCCAAAGCACCGGCATGATCTCCATCGTCACCGGCATGACACCATGATCTCCATCATCTTGATCTCCATCAACGTGTCGCCATAAGGTTGTCGCGCCGACTGTTGCTTCCACGACTATTGCTAACGTTTAGCGATAAAGTAAAGCATTACATAGCGCTTAATGATTGACACGCAGGTCATACAATAATTAAAGACAACTCTATGGCTCCTGCCAGTTGCCGTACTCATCGACATGCAAGTCGTGATATTCTATACAACACATGATCATCTCATACATCACATATATCTCATCATGTAATTGGCCATATCATATCACATCATACCCTGCAAAAACAAGTTAGACGTCCTCTAATTGTTGTTGCAAATTTTACGTGGCTGCTACGGGTTTGCAAGAACCGTTCTTACCTACGCAAAACCACAACGTGGTGTAGTGATTGCTTTTTGATCTTCTAAAAGAACCCTCTTCATTGAAATCGATTCAACTAAAGTGAGAGAGACAGACACCCGCTAGCCATCTTTATGCAACGAAGTTACATGTCAGTTGAAGGAACCTGTCTCGCGTAAGTGTACGCGTAATGTCGGTCCGGGCCGCTTCATCTCACAGTACCGCCGAATCAAATATCAACTAGTAACGGCAAGCAATATGTATACACCCACGCCCACAACTCGTTTGTGTTCTACTCGAGATCTCATCTACGCATAGACCTGGCTCATGATGCCACTGTTGGGGAACGTTGCATGGGAAACAAAAATTTTCCTACGCACACGCAAGATCTATCCATGGTGATGAGCATCTACGAGAGGAAGAGTGAATCTACATACCCTTGTAGATCGCTAAGCGGAAGCGTTTAAGAAACGCGGTTGATGTAGTCGAACGTCTCCGCGATCCAAATCGCAAGTCCTCCCTCGATCCGATCACGAACTAGCGCCGAACGGACGGCACCTCCGCGTTCAACACACGTACGGCTTGAATGCGCCTTCACCTCCTCGATCCAGCGAGCGATGGTGATGGTGGTGAGGAACAATCTCAGCAGGGCTTCGCCAAGCGCTACGGAGATTATGACGGAGGAACTAGAGGGTTAGGGTTGCTGCACACGGCTTGGGGAAATCTTGATGTGTCCCGTGTGCTAGCCCTGCCCCTCTATTTATATGTTGAGCCTTGGGGTCTAAACTTGGAGTAAAAGCCTCCTCCAGGTCGGTTTTGCCCGCACAAGGTCGGTTTGGCCCACAGGGAAAGAGTCCAACTCGTATCCCTGCCGAACCGTGCACATCCGCACACAAGCGGTAGTACCGCTTCACACAAGCGGTAGTACCGCTTGGGCGGTAGTACCGCTTCACACAAGCGGTAGTACCGCTCGGGCGGTAGTACCACTTCACCAAGCGGTAGTACCGCTCACGCGGCAGCAAAACTACTTTTGCACTTCCAATACCTCGTGGGCTTTTATCCCTTGGCCCATATAAAGTGTTCTTGCACCCCGAACACTTCGGTAAACAGCCAGAACCACTTCCGGTGAATTCCGGAACCCTTCCGGAGATCAAAACACTATTATCACATATATCAATCTTTACCTCCGGACTATTCCGGAGATCCTCGTCATGTCCGGGATCTTATCCGGGACTCCGAACAACTTTCGGTCACCAACAAAATAACTCAACTATACTAATCGTCACCAAACGTTAAGTGTGTAGACCCTGCGGGTTCGAGAACTATGTAGACATGACCGAGACACCTCTACGGCCAATAACCAATAGCGGGACCTGGATGCCCATATTGGCTCCTACATATTCTACGAAGATCTTTTATCGGTCGAACCTCTATGTCAAGGATTCAGTTAATCCCGTATGCTGTTCCCTTTGTTCTTCGGTATGTTACTTGCCCGAGATTCGATCGTCGGTATCTCTATACCTAGTTCAATCTCGTTACCGGCAAGTCTCTTTACTCGTTCCGTAATACAAGATCTCGTGGCTAACACTTTAGTCACATTGCTTGCAAGGCTCATTGTGATGTTGTATTACCGAGTGGGCCCTGAGATACCTCTCCGTCATACGGAGTAACAAATCCCAGTCTTGATCCATGCCAACCCAACAGACACCCTCGGAGATACCTGTAGAGCACCTTTATAGTCACCCAGTTACGTTGCGACGTTTGATACACACAAGGTACTCCTCCGATGTCAGGGAGTTGCATGATCTCATGGTCATAGGAACAGATACTTGACATGCAGAAAACAATAGCAATAAACTGTCACGATCATATGCTACGTTCGTAGTTTGGGTCTTGTCCATCACATCATTCTCCTAATGATGTGATCCCGTTATCAAATGACATCTCATGTCAATGGCTAGGAAACCTTAACCATCTTTGATCAACGAGCTAGTCAACTAGAGGCTTACTAGGGACACAGTGTTGTCTATGTACCCACACATGTATTTGAGTTTCCAATCAATACAATTATAGCATGGATAATAAACGATTATCATGAACAAGGAAATATAATAATAACCAATTTATTATTGCCTCTAGGGCATATTTCCAACACATGTCCCCCATGTCGAGAACGATATTGCCGACGACTTGTCAAAGAGTGTCACACCCTATGTTTTGCCTCATGACTAAGTTAACATGACTAAAAAATTAGGGCCAATTAAAACTTTTTGTGTGCATAGGGATGCTTGGCTTGTCTGCTATTTGCTTGCTTGTTTGATTGTGCCATGAACCATCACATATCTCCTACACTCCAAACTCATCTCCTTGATCCAAGAACCTTGCCCAATGACCATACCATGTGTATAGGACCAAAAACTATTTTTATACAAATTTATTTTGGCTAAAAAAGCATTTATTTCATTTAAACTTTCAAAAACTCCTGAAATGAGATTTGCACTACAAGTCCTCAAGTTAGGGAGTATGTTTTTCCCCAAATATTTTATTGCATCCTATTATCAAAAAGACTTTCCAAAACCATAAAATTATTATCTTAAAGATTATTTTCCTATTTTATCTAAAGGCTTTTTCTTAAGGCCAGAATTGGTCTTTTATAGGGAAATATTATTTCTATGCTTTAAAAATATTTGAGAAAATTTAGGGAAACTAAGTGAACTTATATTTTCCATATATATGAGTTTCAGCACATGGTCATGTTCAAAATATTGGACAAAACCCTCCAAAACCCTTTCTGCCTATTTCAAGCATTTGAAATATTTCTATAGGAAATATTTTCAAATAAATCTAGGAAAATTCCAGCAAGTCACATATGCCTAATGTGATGATCTTGCTAAGTTTCAACCCAATCCAAATTATTTTAGCACCAAAATATCCCAAAACTATTCCTGTCCAGAGCCAAATTTGAGCAAGTATACATTGTCAAGTATCTCCATTTGTGCTCAAACTTTGTGGACATGTTCTAATCCTATAATAATGCATCCAAACCAAGTAGTACACTAAGGAGAATAGATCCACTTTCCCAAATCCGCCCAAACCCATTTCTGCTAATTTCTAGAATTGGGTAATATTGCACTGTCAAGTTTCCCCCATTTGGTCCCAAACTTTTTGGGCATGCTCTAGCAGCCTAATGGTGACACCACACCAAGTGGTGCATTAGGGGGGAGAAAGTTATCTTAGATAGATCTAAACAAAACCATTTTTGTCTATTTCTAGGGTTTATAAAGTTTGCATTAGCAACTTTCTTCAAATGAGCTCAAACTTGGTGAACATCCCTATTTTTACCCACCATATGATCCTGGTAAATCTCATGGCAAGTAGAATCCTTTAGCTATCCCAAACAGCTAACAAACACCTTCTGGTGGGAAGCAAAGATCAATGATTGGACCCATTCCCTTGTTCTCCTTGAGCCCCAATTTTTACCACAGCACCATAGCACCCCCCTCACCTCTGGTAAAAACCCCGGCGGCCAAATACATGATTGCATGGGTGGGAAGCCCACTTGCACCCCCTGGACAGTGATACGTCTCCATTGTATCTATAATTTTTTATTGTTTCATGCCAATATTCTATAACTTTCATATACTTTTGGCAACTTTTTATATTATTTTTGGGACTAACATATTGATCCAGTGCCCAGTACGAGTTCCTGTTTGTTGCATGTTTTTTGTTTCGTAGAATATCCATACCAAACGAAGTCCAAACGCGATAAAAACTTACGGAGATTTTTTTTGGAATATATGTGATTTTTGGGAAAAAGAATCAACGCGAGACGATGCCCGAGGGGCCCACAAGCCATAGGGGCGCGCCCTGGACCATTGTGGTCACCCTGTAAGGCGGTTGATGCCCTTCTTTTGCCGGAACAAAGCTAATATCCGGATAAAAATCGTGTTAAAATTTCAGCCCAATCAGAGTTACGGATCTCCGGGAATTTAAGAAACGGTGAAAGGCCAGAATCTGGGAAGGCAGAAACAGAAGGAAACAGAGAGAGAGAGAGAGAGATCCAATCTCGGAGGGGCTCTCGCCCCTCCGCTGCCATGGAGGCCAAGGACCAGAGGGGAAACACTCCTCCCATCTTGGGGGGGAGGTCAAGGAAGAAGAAGAAGGAGGGGGCTCTCTCCCCCTCTCTCCCGGTGGCACCGGAACGCCGTCGGGGCCATCATCGTGACGGCAATCTACACCAACAACTTCGCCGCCGTCATCACCAACTCTCTCCCCCTCTATGCAGCAGTTCAACACCTCTTCTCCCCGCTATAATCTCTACTGAAATATGGTGCCCAACGCTATATATTATGTCCCAATGATGTATGGTTATCCTATGATGTTTGAGTAGATCCGTTTTGTCCTATGGGTTGATTGATGATCATAATTGGTTTGAGTTGCATGTTTTATTATTGGTGCTGTCCTATGTTGCTCTCCGTGTCGCGCAAGCATGAGGGATCCCTGCTTTAGGGTTTGCAATATGTTCATGATTCGCTTATGGTGGGTGGTGTGAATGACGGAAGCACAGACCCGAGTAAGTAGGTTGTTTGCGTATGGGAGTAAAGAGGACTTGATACTTAATGCTATGGTTGGGTTTTACCTTAATGATCTTTAGTAGTTGCGGATGCTTGCTAGAGTTCCAATCATAAGAGCATATGATCCAAGTAGAGAAAGTATGTTAGCTTATGCCTCTCCCTCATATAAAATTGCAATAATGATTACCGGTCTAGTTATCGATTGCCTAGGGACAAATAACTTTCTTGTGACAAAAAGCTCTCTACTAAGACTAACTTAGTTGTTTCTTTATCTAAGCAGCTCCTAGTTTTTATTTACGTGCTCTTTATTATCTTGCAAACCTATCCTATCACACCTACAAAGTACTTGTAGTTTCATACTTGTTCTAGGTAAAGCGAACGTTAAGCGTGCGTAGAGTTGTATCGGTGGGGTGAATATTCTCGTGTGTGCTTGTTTGCTTTATCACTAAGTAGATTTTATTTGCTGTTCTAAGTTGTTCTCTATCTTTAGCTATGGATATGGAACACGAAATACCAAAAAAATTAGGTGTACTTGCTACTCATGGAGATGGGGAACCTCCTAAAACCCTCGATGCTCATTATGTGGAAAATATTATGCACTACTTTGATAATCCTGAGAAAACCCCAGTCAACTTGGATCAACGTGAATACTTTAGGGATTATCGCTTGACTCAAAAAGGGAAACTGTTATGGGATCAAATTCATATGTTGAAATGGTATACTTGGAATCTATGCTTGAGATATGATATTACTTGTTGCTCTAGGATGAAGGCTAAACACCTTCCCTTTTCATGTAAATTTAATGATAATGAAACCTTGGCTTCTTATGCTAATGGTATATATGATTACTATGATGTGGAACAAATAGAAGAGTTTGTTGCTTTTAAGGGTGCTTATGAAATTGAAGCTTTGTTTGAAAAGTATGAAGATTATGATGATGCTGTTTACCGATCTCAAAATTTGGCTATGCTTCCTTATTGTTATGCCAATTATGAATATAATGCCCATATTGATCAATTTATTGAGAAAGTCTCCGCTATCCAAGAAGAGACTAATATTTTGCAGGAATCTATGGAAGAAGAAATTGATGACACTGTGAGCTCATTGGATGAAAAAGATGAGGAGGAGAGCGAAGAACAAAAGGAGGAAGAGCGGATTAGCTACCCATGCCCACCTTCTAATGAGAGTAACTCTTCAACTCATACATTGTTTAATTTCCCTTCGTTCTTACCGAAGGATGAATGCTATGATAATTGCTATGATCCCTTGGATTCGTTTGAAATATCCCTTTTTGATGAACTTGATGCTTGCTATGCTTGTGGCCATGATGCCAATATGAATGATGCTTATGGGGATGAACTTGCTATAGTTCCTTATGTTAAACGTGATCTTGTTGCTATTGCACCCACACATGATAGTCCTATTATCTTTTTGAATTCTCCCAACTACACTGAATCGGAGAAGTTTGCATTTATTAAGGATTATATAGATGGGTTGCCTTTTACTATTACACATGATGATTTTGATAGATATAATATGCATGTGCTTGCTGCTCCTACTTGCAATTATTATGAGAGAGGAACTACATCTCCACCTCTCTATGTTTCCAATATGATAAAATTGCAAGAAACTGCTTGTGCTATGTATTGGCCTTTACTTGATGTGCATGAATTGTTCTTTTATGATATGCCAATGCATAGGAAGAGAGTTAGACTTCGTTGTTGCATGATATATGTTAATTTGTTCTCACTACTAAATTACAAATCATTTTTAATTAAAATTGGCTTTGATATACCTTGGGATCCGGGTGGATCAATTACTTGAGCACTTTATGCCTAGCTTAATGGCTTTAAAGAAAGCGCTGCCAAGGAGACAACCCGGAAGTTTTAGAGAGTCATTTTATTCTGTTGTGTGCTTTTATAAAGTTTAAAAACAAAAAAATAAAGTGGGGAATCTAAAACTTTTCAAAAAGGGAAGTGAAAGTAAGAAAGACGAGCACCGTTAAAGTGGGGGAGCTCCTTGAACTTTGTTCATGCTCACGGAAACTTTGCGAATCTTAATTACAGAAACTTTTCAACAAAAATAATTATCCCCTTGTATAAATCCCTTGTATTATAAAAATAATGTTCCAAGATTTGCCTTTAGGATGATTAGATTGCTTGTTTGGTGTGTGCAGTGCAAAAACAGAAACTTTGGCTGTAGTGCGTGAATTTACATTTTTTACTGGAATGTCAAAGTTTCTGAAATTTTTACACAGTACTTCTATGCAATTTTTTTTTTCCTAATTTTCAGAATTTTTGGAGTTACAGAAGTATGGTAGATGTTCAAATTACTACAGACTGTTCTGTTTTTGACAGATTCTATTTTCTATGCATTGTTATCTTATTTTGATGGATCTATGGGTAGTATCGGGGGTGTCGGTGTACTAAAGTTTGGGTCTTTAGTACCCCATACTTGTGCATGGGCAGTCGAAGCCATACCAGCGGCAAGGTCTGTCAGGGGATAGCTGGATGCAAGCTCAAGATTATCAAGGAGTATTTCAAACAATAATGAGAAGACAGAAGACCGAAGGCTGGAACCCCGGCAAGATCTTGCCGGGATGGCTCGCAGCCCCGGCAAGACCTCGCCACCCTGTCACCACTCCAGCGCAGTGGCCAACTTGTCTTTTAGCTATTGTCCTCCTGGGTACATGTTAGGTGCTAACGGTGGATGGGCTTAAGCGGTGCCGATGGGACAACCCCTTTTTCCGTCCCCAAGAAGCTAAGGGACACCTCAACGGAGCATTAAATGCTTTTGTCCTAAGCCGTCAGTATTAGGTATGATAGCACTGTAGCAACTTTACACCTCTTGTACTTCGCCACTGTTGGTGACCCCTTCGACGTATAAAAGGAGGCCCAAGGCGTAGCTACAGAAAGAGGAGGACCTTCTGGCCCATTCTGCATGCGTAGCGGCTGTGTACTGTTCATCACAAGCGCTCCTGGGCTAGAGTTCAAACACATCCAATACAACTAAAGCAGGAGTAGGGTTTTACGCTTCTCAGCGGCCCGAACCTGGGTAAAAATCCCTCGCGTTGATCGTTGGATCTACTCTTTGTGCAAGCCTTTCTCCCTGCCGAACCGTAAAGGGATCCTTTCGATCCCATAGGTGTCGTTTCCCCGACATCTTTGGCGCGCCAGGTAGGGGGAAAGGTTGCGCGAACCTGATCTAGCGGTCAGCGCATCAGCTTCATCGTCCATGACGACTTCGCTCTGCTTATAGAAAGCTAAGTCCTAAAACTTTGATTGCTTTTTGTTGTGTAGCCTTATCCTTGATGGTAGTCTTGTACAACCTGTGCGCGAGGGAGCACTCTAGAAACACTCTGCACTCCTGGTTGTTCTGGGTCCGCCCAACAACACAAATGCAGCTGCGGTTGTCTCTAGAGCGTCAAGCTCCTGAAGAGGCGGCGTTCTCGATAGGCTGCTAGACAGGACTCGATCCTAAACGCCATCGACCAGAACGTGCGCATTCGGGGAGTAATCCAGCAAGCGTAGGGTTTCATTGTACAAGAATATAATTGTTCAAGGAAAGGCTCGATGAGTTTTATTTTCGGATTTCTGCGTAAACCCGTATGCTGAGGAGCCTCCCTGGGACTAGTTGCGCTCCTAGTCGCCTCGAGTCCGCTCGGCGATGTGAGCAGCTGCGCTAAAGTTGGGAAGGTAAACCTTTTCGGGAGGCAGCGTTCCCGGCAAGCTGCTAAGGACCCGTTCCTCAAAGCGCTGCCGACTGGATCGTGCGCACCGGAAAGTGTTTCGGCAAGCAAGGGAACATTCGATAGAAGTCAAAATTACAACAAATTAATCATAAACCAGATGCTAATTAACTTGTTGTGCTAAAACGCTGTCGTGGCATTACATGTCCAGTCAGTGTTGCAGGAATACACATGGAAGGCGGGCTCGGGGGCTGGCACCGGCCTGGAGAGTAACCTTTTTGCCACGCGTGTACCGGAGCATGTTCTTGGGCCTAGCCCAGACAAACACTGTGCACGTTTTTGTCCGGCCCAGGCCCGGGGGCTCCTGTCGGTGTAGTGAACAGGGGGTGTTCATTACCCCTGGACACGCACCGGCGAGTTGCAGCCTCCAGGCGGGAAGGGCATGGCAGAGAAGAAATCCACTTATAGGACGCATCTAGAACCCAGGTTTCCGGCAAAGATTACTTGCCGGGAACAAGCCTACGCATCACCGGCAAGCTCAAAGGCCGGCAAGATCAGAATAGAATTTCTAGGAAGCAAGCCTTCCTGGGAGAAGACAACTGGGAACAAGCACAAGACTATCCAGAAAGCATTCAAGTCAATAATCAGAAGACAGAAGACCAAAGGCTGAAATCCCAGCAAGATTCTTGCCGGGATGGCTGGCGAAGCCCCGACAAGATTCGGCCCCGGCAAGATTCGCACCCAGCAAGACTTCGCCACCCTGTCACCGCTCCAGTGCAGCGACCAGCTTGTCTTTTAGCTGTTGTCCTCCTGATAACGTGTCAGGCGCTAGCGGCGGATGGGTTTAAGTGGTGCTGATGGGACGGCCCCTTTTTCCGTCCCCAAGAAGCTAAGGGACACCTCAACGGAGCATTAAATGCATTTGTCCTAAGCCGTCAGTATTAGGTATGATAGCACTGTTGCAACTTTACACCTCTTGTACTTCGCTACTGTTGGTGACCCCTTCGACGTATAAAAGGAGGCCCAAGGCATAGCTACAGGGGGAGAGGAGCTTCTGGCCCATTCGGCATGCAGAGCTACTGCTCAAGCGTACTGTTCATTGCAAGCGCTCCTGGAGCCAGAGTTCAAACACATCTAATACACTAAAGCAGAAGTAGGGTTTTACGCTTCTCAGCGGCCCGAACCTGGGTAAAAATCCCTCGCATTGATCGTTGGATCTGCTCTTTGTGCAAGCCTTTCTCCCTGCCGAACCGTAAAGGGATCCTTTCGATCCCATAGGTGTCGTTTCCCCGACAGGGGGTATGAACCATGGTGAAGTTGGACTATAGTAGATATAATGCTAATATGAATTTGGAATGAGTTCACAACAGTACTTAAAGTGGTGATTTACTTTATTATACTAACGGATCTCACGAGGGTTTTGTTAAGTTTTGTGTGATTGAAGTTTTCAAGTTTTGGGTGAGATCATGATGGATGAAGGAATAAGGAGTGGAAAGAGACTAAGCTTGGGGATGCCCGAGGCACTCCAAGGTAATATTCAAGGACTCCCAAGAAACTAAGTTTGGGGATGCCCCGGAAGGCATCTCCTCTTTCTTCTAAGAACCATCGGTAATTTTACTTGGAGCTATATTTTTATTCGTCACATGATATGCGTAAATCTTGGAGCGTCGTGTGCTTTTTATTTTTATTTTAATAATGCACCATGCTGGTATGAGATAGTCCTTGGTCGATTTATAGAATGCTTCATGCACTTCACTTATATCTTTTGAGTATGGCTTTATAGAATGCTTCATGCACTTCACTTATATCTTTTGAGTATGGCTTTATAGAATGCTTCATGTGCTTCACTTATATCATTTGAAGTTTGGATTGCCTGTTTCCCTACACATAGGAAACCGCATTTGTAGAATGCTCTTTTGCTTCACTTATATTTGTTAGAGCGTGGGCATATCTTTTGTAGAAAGAATTAAACTCTCATGCTTCACTTATATCTATTTAGAGAGTCAACAGGAATTGGTCATTCACACAGTTAGCCATAAAATCCTACATGAAACTTGTAGATCACTGAATATGATATGTTTGATTCCTTGCAATAGTTTTGCGATATAAAGATGGTGATACTAGAGTCATGCTAGTGAGTAATTGTGGATTGGTAGAAATACTTGTGTTAAAGTTTGTGATTCCCGTAGCATGCACATATGGTGAACCGTTATGTGATGAAGTCGGAGCATGATTTATTTATTGATTGTCATCCTTTGTGTGGAGGTCGGGATCGCGCGATGGTTAACTCCTACCAACCCTTCCCCTAGGAGCATGCGTGTAGTACCTTGTTTCAATGACTAATAATTTTTTGCAATAAGTATGTGAGTTCTTTATGACTAATGTTGAGTCCATGGATTATACGCACTCTCACCCTTCCACCATTGCTAGCCTCTCTAGTACCGCGCAACTTTCGCTGGTGCATTAAACCCACCATATTCTCTTCCTCAAAACAGCCACCATACCTACCCATTATGGCATTTCCATAGCCATTCCGAGATATATTGCCATGCAACTTCCACCGTTCTGTTTATTATGACATGCACCATCATTGTCATATTGCTTTGCATGATCGTAAGATAGCTAGCATGATGTTTTCATGGCTTGTCCATTTTTTTGATGTCATTGCTACGCTAGATCATTGCACATCCCAGTACACCGCTGGAGGCGTTCATATAGAGTCATATCTTGTTCTAGTATCGAGTTGTAATTCTTGAGTTATAAGTAAATAAAAGTGTGATGATCATCATTATAGAGCATTGTCCCATCTGAGGAAAGGATGACGGAAGCTATGATTCCCTCACAAGTTGGGATGAGTCTCCGGACTTTATGAAAAATAAAAGAGGCCAAAGAAGCCCAAATAAAAAAAGAGGCCAAAGAAGCCCACCAAAAAAAGGGGAAAAATATAATAAAAATAAAATATGAGAGAAAAGAGAGAAGGGGCAATGCTACTATCCTTTACCACACTTGTGCTTCAGAGTAGCACCATGTTTTTTATATAGAGAGTCTCCTATGTTGTCACTTTCATATACTAGTGGGAATTTTTCATTACAGAACTTGGCTTGAATATTCCAATGATGGGCTTCCTCAAATTGCCCTAGGTCTTTGTAAGCAAGCAAGTTGGATGCACACCCACTTAGTTTCTTTTGAGCTTTCATACACTTATAGCTCTAGTGCATCCGTTGCATGGCAATCCCTACTCACTCACATTGATATCTATTGATGGGCATCTCCATAGCCCGTTGATACGCCCAGTTGATGTGAGACTATCTCCTTCTTTTTCTCTTCTCGACAACCACCATACTCTATTCCACCTATAGTGCTATATCCATGGCTCACGCTCATGTATTGCGTGAAAGTTGAAAAAGTTGGAGAATACTAAAGTATGAAACAATTGCTTTGCTAAAACCGGGGTTGTGCATGATTTAATACTTTGTGTGATGAAGACGGAGCATAGCCAGACTATATGATTTTGTAGGGATAACTTTCTTTTAGCCATGATATTTTGAGAAGACATGATTGCTTTATTAGTATGCTTGAAGTATTATTGTCTTAATGTCAAAACATAGACTATTGCTTTGAATCACTCGTGTCTTAATATTCATGCCATGATTAGATTATATGAACAAGATTATGCTAGGTAGCATTCCACATCAAAAATTATCTTTTTTATCATTTACCTGCTCGAGGACGAGCAGGAATTAAGCTTGGGGATGCTGATACGTCTCCATCGTATCTATAATTTTTGATTGTTTCATGCCAATATTCTATAACTTTCATATACTTTTGGCAAATTTTATACTATTTTTGGGACTAACATATTGATCCAGTGCCCAGTGCCAGTTCCTGTTTGTTGCATGTTTTTTGTTTCGCAGAATATCCATACCAAACGAAGTCCAAACGCAATAAAAACTTACGGATATATTTTTTGGAATATATGTAATTTTTGGGAAAAAGAATCAACGCGAGACGATGCCCGAGGGGCCCACAAGCCATAGGGGCGCGCCCTAGGGGGTAGGGCGCGCCCTGGACCCTTGTGGTCACCCCGTAAGGCGGTTAGTGCCCTTATTTCTCCGCAAGAAAGCTAATATCCGGATAAAAATCGTGTTAAAATTTCAGCCCAATCGGAGTTACGGATCTCCGGGAATTTAAGAAACGGTGAAAGGCCAGAATCTGGGAAGGCAGAAACAGAAGGAAACAGAGAGAGAGATGCAATCTCGGAGGGGCTCTCGCCCCTCCGCTGCCATGGAGGCCAAGGACCAGAGGGGAAACCCTCCTCCCATCTAGGGGGGAGGTCAAGGAAGAAAAAGAAGGAGGGGGTCTCTCTCCCCCTCTCTCCCGGTGGCACCGGAACGCCTCCGGGGCCATCATCGTGACGACGATCTACACCAACAACTTTGCCGCCGTCATCACCAACTCTCTCCCCCTCTATGCAGTGGTTCAACACCTCTTCTCCCCGCTGTAATCTCTATTTAACGTGGTGCTCAATGCTATATATTATGTCCCAATGATGTATGGCTATCCTATGATGTTTGAGTAGATCCGTTTTGTCCTATGGGTTGATTGATGATCATGATTGGTTTGAGTTTCATGTTTTATTATTGGTGCTATCCTATGGTGCTCTCCGTGTCACGCAAGTGTGTGGGATCCCCGTTGTAGAGTTTGCAATATGTTCATGATTCGCTTATGGTGGGTGGCGTGAGTGACGGAAGCACAGACCCGAGTAAGTAGGTTGTTTGCGTATGGGAGTAAAGAGGACTTGATACTTAATGCTATGGTTGGGTTTTACCTTAATGATCTTTAGTAGTTGCGGATGCTTGCTAGAGTTCCAATCATAAGTGCATATGATCCAAGTAGAGAAATTATGTTAGCTTATGCCTCTCCCTCATATAAAATTGCAATAATGATTATCGGTCTAGTTATCGATTACCTAGGGACAAATAACTTTCTTGTGACAAAAAGCTCTCTACTAAGACTAACTTAGTTGTTTCTTCATCTAAGCAGCTCCTAGTTTTTATTTACATGCTCTTTATTATCTTGCAAACCTATCCTATCACACCTACAAAGTACTTCTAGTTTCATACTTGTTCTAGGTAAAGCGAACGTTACGCGTGCGTAGAGTTGTATCGGTGGTCGATAGAACTTGAGGGAATATTTGTTCTACCTTTAGCTCCTCGTTGGGTTTGACACTCTTACTTATCGAGAAAGGCTACAATTGATCCCCTATACTTGTGGGTTATCAGACAGCCACTTTTTCCCCTTCTCTCAGCTCTCTCTCCCTCCTGGCAAGCTCCAGGGCATACCATGCCCCTTTCCCCCTTTCTTTAGCCCTTGAGCAGTCAATGGACACTCGTGGATGCACCAGAACACGCCAAAAGCCCATCATGCCGGCCAAAGACGCGCTCTGGAGCGCGCTACAGGACAGGCAGAGGGTTGACCTCATGCCCTGCCCATACTCTGGCCATCTTGAGCCACCCCCTCGTGATATGTCTCCGTCGTATCTACTTTTCCTCACACTTTTGCCCTTGTTTTGGACTCTAATTTGCATGATTTGAATGAAACTAACCCGGACTAACGTTGTTTTCAGCTGAACTACCATGGTGTTGTTTTTTCTGCAGAAATAAAAGTTCTCGGAATTGGACGAAACTTTTTGGAGATTTATTTTGGAATAAATAAAAAATACTGGACTCGAGAACCACCGGAGGGTGGCCAGAGGCTGGGCAGCATACACCAGGGCGTGTCAGCCACCCTAGGCACGCCGTGGTGGGTTGTGCCCACCTCGTGGCCCCAGTGACCCTAATTCTGCCACTATAAATTCCTATTTTTGGAGAAAAAATCAAGGAGAAAGTTTCATCGCGTTTTACGATACGGAGCCGCCGCCACCTCCTATTCTTCATCGGGAGGCCAGATCTGGAGCCCGTTTGGGGCTTTGGAGAGGGGAATCTTTGGTCTTCGTCATCACCAACCCTTCTCCATCGCCAATTCCATGACTCCCCACCGGGAGTGAGTAATTCCTTCGTAGGCTTGCTGGTCGGTGAGGAGTTGGATGAGATTCGTCATGTAATCGAGTTAGTTTTGTTAGGGCTTGATCCCTAGTATCCATTATGTTCTAAGATTGATGTTGCTATGACTTTGCTATGCCTAATGCTTGTCACTAGGGCCCGAGTGCCACGATTTCAGATCTGAACCGTTTATGTTATCACCATTATATCTATGTTCTTGATCCGATCTTGCCTAGTCATATGCACCTATTATGTGTTATGATCCGTCAACCCCATAGTGACAATATTTGGGATACTTCACGGTGATGACCGTAGTTTGAGGAGTTCATGTATTCACCGTGTGTTAATGCTTTGTTCCGGTTCTCTATTAAAAGGAGGCCTTAATATCCCTTAGTTTCCTTATGGACCACGCTTTCACGAGAGGGTAGGACAAAAGATGCCATGCAAGTTCTTTTCCATAAGCACGTATGACTATTTACGGAATACATGCCTGTTGGGGAACGTTGCATGGGAAACAAAAAATTTCCTAGGCACACGCAAGATCTATCCATGGTGATGAGCATCTACGAGAGGGAGAGTGGATCTACATACCCTTGTAGATCGCTAAGCAGGAAGCGTTAAGAAACGTGGTTGATGTAGTCGAACGTCTTCGCGATCCAAATCGCAAGCCGTCCCGCGATCCAATCACAATCCGTCCCGCGATCCAATCACGATCCGTCCGATCTAGCACCGAACGGACGGCACCTCCGTGTTCAGCACACGTACAGCTCGATGACGATCTCCACCCCCTTGATCCAGTAAGCGAGGGTGCAGAGGTAGATGAGTTCTCCGCCAGCACAACGGCGTGGTGGCAGTGGTGGTGGAGCTGTCCTGGCAGGGCTTAGCCAAGCACGACCGACACGGTCTAGTGGAGAACAGATCTAGAGGGAGAGAGAGGCAGTCGTGGATTTTTTTTAGGTTGGGGCTGCCCTCAAAATCCTCTAGTATATATAGGAGGAAGGGGAGGGGGAAGGCAGCCCTAGCCCCTCCATCAAGGAGGGGTTCGGCTGAACCAGAGGGGAGGAGTCCTCCCCCAACTAGGACTCCTCCTCCCACAAGGGGTGGAGTCTTGGGAGGACTCCTTCCCACTTGGCCTCCTCCTTTCCTATTTCGCATGGGCCCCTTAGGGGATGGCCGGCCAGCCCACCAGGGGCTGGTGCGCCACCCCCTAGGCCCATGTGACCCTTGGGGTGAGTGGGCCCCTCCCGGTGGACCCCTGGAACCCTCCCGGCACTCCCGGTACACTACCGGTGACGCCCGAACTTTTTCCGGTGACCAAAACGGGACTACCTATATATCAATCTTTACCTCCGGACCATTCCGGAGCTCCTCGTGACGTCCAGGATCTCATCCTGGACTCCGAACAACCTTCGGTCACCAACATACATAACGCAATACTACCGAAACATCACCGAATGTTAAGTGTGCAGACCCTGCGGGTTCGAGAACTATGTAGACATGACCGAGACATCTCTACGGTAAATAACCAATAGCGGGACCTGGATGCCCACATTGGTTCCTACATATTCTACGAAAATCTTTATCGGTTGAACCTCTATGTCAAGGATTCAGTTAATCCCGTATGCAGTTCCTTTGTTCTTCGGCATGTTACCTGCCCAAGATTCGATCGTCGGTATCTCTATACCTAGTTCAATCTCGTTACCGGCAAGTCTCTTTACTCATTCCGTAATACAAGATCTCATGGCTAACTCTTTAGTCACTTTGCTTGCAAGGCTCATTGTGATGTTGTATTACTGAGTGGGCCCTGAGATACCTCTCCGTCACACGGAGTAACAAATCCCAGTCTTGATCCATGCCTACTCAACAGACACCCTCGGAGATACCTGTAGACCATCTTTATAGTCACCCAGTTACGTTGCAACGTTTGATACACACAAGGTACTCCTCCGGTGTCAGTGAGTTGCATGATCTCATGGTCATAGGAACAGATACTTTGACATGCAGAAAACAATAGCAATAAACTGACACGATCATATGATACGCTCATAGTTTGGGTCTTGTCCATCACATCATTCTCCTAATGATGTGATCCCATTGTCAAATGACATCTCATGTCTATGGCTAGGAAACCTTGACCATCTTTGATCAACGAGCTAGTCTATTAGAGGAATTCTAGGGACACAGTGTTGTCCATGTACCCACACATGTATTTGAGTTTCCAATCAATACAATCATAGCATGGATAATAAACGATTATCATGAACAAGGAAATATGATAATAACTAATTTATTATTGCCTCTAGGGCATATTTCCAACAATGCCTACATTACATTTATGAACTGCAGCTAGTTCTGTGTCGCCCTAGGTTATAACTGTTATATGATGAATATCATCCAACGGTTTCACCGATCCAGTGCCTACGAGTTCTCCACTTATTGTTCTCGCTAAGTTACTATTGCGGTTGCTACTGTTCCAATTGCTACAAAACTATTGCTACTACTGTTACCATTACTGTTAATGTCACTACTGCTATCAAACTATCATACTACTGTGCTACTGATCACTTTGCTGGAGGTATTTAATCTCCAGGTGTGGTTGAATTGACAACTCAGCAGCTAATGCTCTCAAATATTCCTTGGCTCCCCTTGTGCCGAATCTATAAATTTGGGTTGAATATTCTACCCTCGAAAACTATTGTGATCCCCTATACTTGTGGGTTATCAAGACCTTTTTCTGGCGCAGTTGCCGGGGAGCATAGCTATATTTGTGGAGTCACTTGGGATTTATATCAATTGATCACTATGAAGAATCTAAAGGATCCAAAGACTAAGATTTTTCCCTCTAAGACAAGGGGAGGTAAGGAACTGCCATCTAGCTCTGCACTTTATTCACCTTCTATTATGAGTAATCTTGCAACCCCACCACATGCTAGTAATCCTGATATGTCGCAAGTTATTGATGATGCTACCTCTGCTATGAATTGTGCTATTGATGATGCTAGTACCATGCTTGATGATAACGTGCCACTAGGAGAATTTCTTGACAAACAAATTGCTAGAGCTAAAGAGAATGAAACTACTGAAACTGATGAGATTGCTGAAACTGATGAAACCTATGAAACTGATGACTATGAAACACCAATTAGTCCTAGCTCTCCTAAGTTTGAAATGCCTAAGATACCTAAAGGTTATGTTATGGACAAAGAGGTAACTAGAGAAATTCTTTCTTGCAAGGATAGAAACGATCTTAAGAAATTGCTACGCAAGTATAAGGAAATGACTTTGAATGCTAGAATGATATGTGATCCTAAGTTTCTACTTCACCTATCTTTGTTACTGATAAGGAATATGAATTCTCTGTCGACCCAGAGTTAATTACTCTGGTTGAATCTGATCCTTCTCATGGCTATGAAACTGAAACTGTAGTGGCACACCTTACTAAGCTGAATGATATAGCCACCCTCTTTGCTCATGATGAGAAGATTCGCTACTATTACATCCTAAAGTTATTTCCGTCCTCATTAAAGGGTGATGCTAAGACATGGTACAATACCCTTGCTCCTGGTTGTGTGCGTAGTCCCCAGGATATGATTTACTATTTCTCTGAAAAATATTTTCCTGCTCATAAGAAACAAGCTGCCTTACAGGAAATATTTAACTTTGTGCAAATTGAAGAAGAGAGTCTCCCACAAGCTTGGGGGAGGCTTCTCTAGTTTCTTAATGCTTTGCCTGATCATCCTCTCAAGAAAAATGAAATACTTGATATCTTCAATAATGGACTAACTAATGCCTCTAGGGACTTCCTAGATAGTTGTGCTGGTTGTGTTTTCAAGGAATGAACTGTTGAACAAGCTGAAGAATTATTGAATAACATATTGAAGAATTATGATGATTGGAATCTTCCTGAACCACTGCCTAAACCCACTCCGAAGAAGAGGGGTATCTTATTTCTCAGTCCCGAAGATATGCAAGAGGCAAAGAAATCTATGAATGAAAAATGTATTAAAGCTGAGGATGTTAAGAATTTGCCACCTATTCAAGAAATACATGGCCTTGACACACCACCACCTCCACAGGTTGTAGAGGTAAATTCTTTATTGAAGTTTGATGAAGGTGACATCCCTCACAATAAACATCCTAGCCAATGCTTATATGAGTTTGACAACTATATTATGAAGCCAGATCATTTCAATGCACATGTTCTGAAACAATTGAAATATAATTCTGATATGATTGCTCGCTTGAGTGACTTGCTATTTAGAATCAGTAATGATGTTAGAGGTGTAGTAATGCATGTCTCTATGGTTCAATCTCAGTTAGAACAAGTTGCTAAATTGCAAAAAGAATTGCTTGATGAAATGAATAGTAATATGCATGATTTTGCTGCTAGAGTAGTAACTAGAGGAGGTAGAATGACCCAAGAACCACTTTATCCTGAGGGTCATCCTAAAAGAATTGAACAAGACTCTCAGAGAATTAATATTGATGCACCTAGTCCTTCTAGGAAGAAAAATAAAAAGAAAAATGATAGGACTCTGCACACCTCTAGTGAACCTGAGTTACGAAAACCTCCTGATAATAACGATGTCTCTATTGCCGATGCTGAAACTCAGTCTGGTAATGAACACTCACCTAGTGATAATGAAAATGATAATGATGATGTTCATGAAGATGCTCAACCTAACCATGATAAAGAACCAGATAATGATGTTGAAATAGAGCCTGCTGCTGATCTTGATAACCCACAACCTAAAAATAAACGTTATGATAAAAGAGACTTTGTGGCTAGGAAACATGCTAAAGAAAGAGAGCCATGGGTTCAGAAACCCATGCCATTTCCACCTAAGCCATCTAAGAAAAAGGATGATGAAGAATTTGAGTGCTTTGCTGAAATGATTAGGCCAGTCTTTTTGTGTACCTGCTTAACTGATATTTTGAAGATGGCCCCTTATGCAAAATATATGAAAGACATAATCACAAATAAAGGAAAGATACCTGAAGCTGAAATCTCCACCATGCTTGCTAATTACTCTTTTAAGGATGGAGTACCTAAAAAACTTGGAGATCCGGGAATACCAACTATACCTTGCTCCATTAAAAGAAACTATGTCAAAACTGCTTTATGTGACTTGGGAGCCGGTGTTAGTGTTATGCCTTTCTCCTTATATAAAAGATTTGATTTGAATAAACTCACACCTACTGAGATATCATTGAAAATGGCTGACAAATCAACTGACATACCTATCGGTATTTGTGAGGATGTTCCTGTTGTTTTTGCAAATGTTACTATCTGAACGGACTTTGTTATTCTTGAGATGCCCGAGGACGACAACATGTCGATTATCCTTGGTACACCCTTTTTGAATACTGCAGGGCAGTTATTGATTGCAGCAAAAGCAAAGTCACTTTTCATATAAATGGTAATGAGCACACGGTGCACTTTACGAAGAAACAATTCCAAGTGAATGGTATAAATGTTATTGAAGAATCTCCGACCATCACTATTGGAAGCTTTCAATTACCTCTACCTACCGCCAAAAATAAATATGATATACTTATTGTTGGGGATATACACATCCCCATTGAGGTAACTTAGTGTTTTACGAAAGTTCTTTGGTTTCATGCTAATCGGAAGTGGTTGTTAATAAGACTTGATTAACCTTATTAATGGATCATTTTTGAGAGGTATGAAGTTAATGAATCTAGTAAGCACAACTCTCTGCTCCCACCTTTTATTTTCCGTTTTAGTTAGTCAAATAAAATAAAATGCCTTGATTATCCTGTTTTCTGTTTTCTCCGTGCAATAAAAAAATGACCCAAAAATAAAAGTTCTCAGAATGTCTTGAAAATTTGACACGATTTTTTTCTGATTATTTCTGAATTTCTGGTGCAAATAATACCAGAGGGGGGTGCACCTGGTGCCCACAAGACACCAGGGCGCGCCAGCATCCCCAGGCATGCCCTGGTGGGTTGTGGCCCCCACGTGGGCCCCCTGACTTATCTCTTTAGCCCACATCATCCCCTACCTCCAGAAAAAAATCACCATAGCCACCATTCCCGTATTCTTGCTCTCAAACCCACGGATTTCGATGTCTTTGTTCGAAGCTCCATTTCTGAAACTGTTTGGAGGGATTTCTACTTGGTATGTGACTCCTTCATTGCTCCAATTAGTTTTTGATTGAGTGGGTTACTTTTAGAGTAATTAGATACTCTTGATGCTGCTGTAGATGAGCTTGCATGTTGAATTCTTAGAGTTCTAAGTAGTTTGAATGCTCAATATGGCCTCTATGCATGCTTAGGAGTAGTTGCTATCAATTTTCACAAAGTTTTGTTGACAAAATTTTTGTGGACTAATTTTTTTTCAGAATTTCTATAGGAATAAGATGGATTTCTTTAGGAAGTTTTCCTCCAAAAAATGCCAAAGGAGTCATTGGGGAATCATCGGACAATGACCTTCACACCCCAAGAAGGGCGGAGGTGCGGCCGTGTGAATGGCCGCATGATGCCTTCATGGAGGAGGCCGGGTTTCACCAAGACTTCGCTCAATTGTTGCAAACGCTGGGCTGACCGAGTTCCTCGTAGCTAAGTGTGACCAATATCACATCCTTACAGAATCCTTTGTGCGAGGTTTTCATTTTCTGAGAAAGAATAATCTCCCTGAGGTGCAGTTTAACCTTTATGATGAAACTTACAAAGTGCCGCTGACTGACTTTTGTGATATATGCTTGATTCCCTCTGATGGGAAATTGAGAGAACCTAGACCATCAGAGCTTGAGGATTTTCTCCTCACTTTAACAGTGGCTGAAGATAGGGGCGTGTCAAACGCCACTGCTACCAGTTTGCAGTTTCCCTCAGTACATTACTTTGCTTTGTTCATCAAGAAGTGCTTAACCGCTAGGGAGAAGGTCGACTCACTCAGTGCCCCCGACCTCACTATTTTACGCCGTGCACTGTATAATGACCACACCTTTAGTATGGGGGCTATTATTGCACGTCGCTTAAACCTTAACAAAACTAAGGGAAAGATACATGGTGGTATTTATGCTACTCGTTTAGCTAGACAATTTAATGTTCAAATTCGCCCACATGATTATCTCTTGTCCCAAGTTTACCTGGATCACAAGTCGTTGCAGGATCATCAATTCCTTGACGTATCTGACTCTTTCCATGACATTCATTACAACCTAGTATTCAGCAAAGAAACTCGCGATGTTATTCCGTTGCCTGTACCTACTTTGTTTGATTCTATTGCCAGGAACGGATACAGGATCATGCCAGATGACATTACAGCCTACCGGAACAACCTACCAGCTGCCGAGGAGGAGCCCCAGGGGTGGGATGCTCAGGTGCCGCCTCCACCTCACTTTGACTTGGGACCGGATGGTTTCTACGGATGGTGATTACCAAGCTAGGCCAAAAGCCTAAGCTTGGGGGAGTACGTATTTCCACCGACATTACATTCATGTTCACACATTTCATTCCAGTTGTCGGTGTTCGCACTTTTTCATTGTAATATCCATGTTAGATTTGTTTTCTCGCTTTCTTCTTGTGTGTTTAAAAAACTTTGAGAAAACCCAAAAATATGTCCTACTTCTTTTTAGTTTTTCTTTCTAGCTTAGTTTAATTATAGTATCGAAAGAAAACCCAAAAATATTTCTCGTTTCTTCTTTTGCTTGTTGGGAGCTTTCCCGTGTAAATAATTTTTCTTGTTTTGTTTTTCCTCTTTAATTTGCTTTCTTTAAAAAAACAAAAACTCCAAAAATATTTCAGTGTGTTTCTCTGAAATTCTTTTCCTTTTATTTGAGTCGTACCAAGGAGAAGACCACAATGAAAATGTTGAGTGGCTCTCATATGCATTATCGTTTATCTAACAAAGAGCCCATATTACTTTGTCTTGTCCTCTTGAATAAAATGTTTGCAGATTCCATCTTAGTCCACTGCGCTCTTGCACTATTATTATATTCTTATCATTCGGTCATACAAGTGAAAGGCAATAATGACGATATTTGATGAATTGACTGTGGCAGAGAAAAGCGGGTATGAACTCAACTTGT